>BGPR01003666.1:1259-34715 GCA_013235015.1 Araneus ventricosus
TTTTTCTTTTTAATTTGTTAATTTTTCTATTGGATATGTTTTTACTTTTAATATTATTATCTTTTTTTTTTTGCTTATCAGTTAAATTAGCATGCATTTTTCCCTAGACGGAAATGAGTTATGATGCTGTACGAGACATGAAAGTACTGGACGCTGTAGTGTCGGAAACACTGCGAATGTACCCTACCGCTGTAATGTAAGTAAAAATTTAATAATTTAACC
This sequence comes from Araneus ventricosus, assembly GCA_013235015.1. Lineage (NCBI taxonomy): Eukaryota > Metazoa > Arthropoda > Arachnida > Araneae > Araneidae > Araneus > Araneus ventricosus. The sequence continues at coordinate 1,482 of BGPR01003666.1, forward strand.
GCTGTAATGTAAGTAAAAATTTAATAATTTAACCGCTGTAATGCAAGTAAACATTTAATAATTTAACCGAAGTAATGTAAGTAAAAATTTAATAATTTAATCGCTGTAATGTAAGTAAAAATTTAATAACTTAATATTGTAAATGGTCCCTGTAAAACATGTACCACGGAATAGAATAAATAGTCCAACTTCATCTAAAATCATCCAATTGCATCAACTACATTTATGAAACTACTGTTTCAAAAAATAGAAAGAAAACAGAATGCAAATTTTAGGAATTAAAATAAACCTGTTGTTTCGCTGGATAAAATGATAAACTGATGTGGTACTGAGCAAAAATATCTGTACAGCAATTCTTAATTCACATACTATTATTTTTTCTAACTTTTTATTTTATTTTAAAAGATTTTTATAGTCGAACACAAAAATAAAATTTAAATTGTTGATAATTCATATAAAAGTGAATAAAAATTTGGGTATCTAAATTAAAATCTTAATTATTTCTATGTGAAATATTGTATTGAAGGAGTATACATGGGGCAGTCCAAAACCAGAATTTAAAATTATTTTGGACCTCGATTTTTAGATTTTAGAAATAATAGGGGACCTCCACTATCTTTCAAACATCCATTTGGTTAGCACGCAGTGCGTCACCAGCTTGAAAATGTTACAGATATTTATTTGTTGCCCAGATATTTTTGTACACGTTACTGAAATTACTTCTATTGTCATATTAGCACATAATAAAAGTCACTCTTTGATTAAATACAAATACTAGTGAAAGACACAAAATCTTTAAACGAAACATAGGAACAAAAGTAATTTAAACATATTACGACGGATTTCTTTTGATATAAAGACGACCCAGTATTAAACAAGTAATATAAAAAAAAATTTTAAAAGTCAATTCCTACTTAGGTCAACAAAGAAAAATATTATTTTAGAAATTTTTTCCTCCCATATAAAACTAAAATTAATTAAATTTAATTAATGAATTAATATTTGAAAAAACTGTATTAACATCAAGTGTCATCCACTACAAGTTTTAAAAAATGTATTTGAACTTGAGTGGATGAATAAAAAGTATTTTATTAACAATTAAATATTAAAAATTCCCTTTGTCGCCAAAGTTGCCAACTTTGCCGCCAAGTCGCCAAAATGGTTGCCAAATTTGTCGCCAAGGTCGCCAAATTTATCGCCAAGTCTGTAATGTTAATAGTTTTCGAGATATAATGAAAAACGTACTGCGCATGCGTCATGCAAAATATGAAATGACATACAGACAAGAAAGCGAATTAATATTGCATTGTCATCTAGTTCTGAGCTATGTTTGAAGTTTCAAGTCTCCAGCTCATCGGGAAGTTAGTTTAAAATCGATTGCAAAATTTGAACAAGATATATATATATAAATATATATAGGGAGAGTGTGAACTAATAGTAGGAATTGAAAAAGACAATCCAGACTGAAATCCATAGAGGTATTACGAAACATAAAAACTATTTAGTATGTGTGAGTGATTCACATTCGAATAATTTGGTTTTCATTGAAACAATCGGTAATATTTCTGCATTTGAATAGGTTTGATAAAAATTTAAATCTTAAAATGTAGAAAATTGTTATGTAAGTGACAACTACTTAACTTTAACCAGACGAATTTCAGAGTAGATTTATGAAAACATCACTCTTTAAAGTTCCTCAATTTACCTTAAAACATTTCCAGAATCAGTGGCGGAGAATCGGAGGGGGGGGGCAGTCGCCTCCCTACTTTTTGCGGGAAAATTTAAATTTGTATTTCATTTTAGCTGCCTAAAACAAAGAATTATAAAACAGTAAAAGTATCTTGGAAAGATAGCTAATTTTGTAACTTATTTTTTTCCTATACTCCGGGGTACTTTTAGACGTCTATAAATTTTTTGCCCCATCACTTTTTCCACCCAATCACCTCCACTGTCCAGAATCCAGCAGATGACATCTTATAAAGCAAATGAAGAATGAATTAGAAGGGGGAAAAAGACGGGAGATTGCCTTTTTCAAACAGCCGCTGATGTTAAAGGCGTAGGACTACTTTACTCGTGTGACTCTTTTGTTACTCGCGATTCTCTTTTGTTCCTGGAAGCTTCTCGGATTCTCTCTGTTACTCGCGATTCTCTTTTGTTTCTCAAAGTTACTCGCGATACTCTTTTGTTTCTCAAAGTTACTCGTGATACTCTTTTGTTTCTCGAAATTTCTCGGATTCTCTTTCTTACTCGCGATACTCTTTTGTTTCTCGAAGTTTTTCGGTTTCTTTTTGTTACTCGCAATTCTCTTTTGTTACTCGAAGCTTCTCGGATTCTCTTTGTTATTCGCGATACTCTTTTGTTTCTCGATGTTACTCGCAAATCTCTTTTGTTTCTCGAAGCTTCTCGGATTCTCTTTGATACTCGCGATACTCTTTTGTTTCTCGAAGTTACTCTCAATTCTCTTTTGTTTCTAGAAACAAAATTTCCATCTCAATCACGAAATCTCGCTCGCGAAAACGTGGCAAGCGAAAGCTTCAGCCAATTGTTTGCGCGCACCTCATGCGTGTGACGTCACCAATTCATGCGTATTTTTGCCCATCTTTGCGACTCAGTAGTCGCTGATCAACAATTCTGATTTTCAATTTTTTTGTAACTTCTGTTGTTACCCTTTATCTCTAAAATAAGACATTGGTTATTTTTTTAACATGTGTAGTTACCGAGATATAGAGGATCTCCCATACAACGTTTTTTGTGGCATTTTGGCGTGTGAGTCAAATTCCTTCCCGAGACCCCAATGGGAGGAATAGTAGTCCTACGTTAAAAACACGTTAGAAATATCATGTTAGAAAAAAATACATATTTTATATAAAAGATATACTGAGAAATAATGGTTCATAAACCAATCATAAAATCCTGTATTCAGTACGATAAATTTTAAAAAATACCTGAAGGGGAAATAATTTAAAATTTAATTTTAAAAAAACTCATTACCAATACGCAGATAAACAAAATTATTTCAAGGTTCTGAATTTTGAAAAGCTGTCCCAACGTGGGGCCCACACCCCACAAGGGAGAAATGTGATTGTCAAAGGGGGGGGGGGGGATTCGAAATTGGACTCTTCCAGAGTTAAGAAGCTACCGTCTACTGTGATTGAACTTGTATATACAGGGTTCCCACGTATATCCGTTACACCCCCTCAACTTCTAAACGGTGACAGCTTAGGCCATAAAGTTGGTGTCTAGGTATAGTAAAAAGGCCATGCGCTACTCGGTAAGACAACTTACAACGCCATCTATGGGCAAATTTTGGAATTAGCGGTCCTAGAAAACGGTACAAGATACGGGAAAAAGGTCAATTACAAAATTGTAGAGGGTCTTCGATTTAGTACAAAAAGATACCTTGTACACATTAATACGAATAAATGAACGTTTAAAGTGCACTTTTGTTTGTTCTCGATTTCCGAAACTGTGACGTCTCTAAACGGGTTAAAAAGAGAAAAAACAATTAGTTATCACAATATACCTTTATTTTCGGTGTTAAAAGTGCTCTCCGTCATCTACAATGCAGATTTGAGCCTTTGTTTAAATTTCACTTTGCACACGTTTTAGCATATAGTTGGTGCGCAAACACAAGAAACAGTAATACGTCTGCAAAGTTGGCGGAAAGGTCCGAACACTTGCTGTTTGAGTTATTTTCACACGTAAAAGTATAATGGGGTCATTTTCTGCCCGAAAAATAACATTTTCTCCTTTTATTCGGGTCATATGACGTCAAAAGTTCCGAAAATGCGATCAAACAAATGCGCATTTTACACGTTTTGTTCTTAGCATTATTGCACTCAAGGTGACTTTTCGAATTAAATCGAAGACACTCTACAATTTTGTAATTGACTTTTTTTCCGTATCTTGACACGTTTTCTAAATAGGACCGCTAATTCCAAAATTTGCCGATAGATGGCGTTGTAAGTTATCTCATCGAGTAGCGCATAGCGTTTTTACTATACCTAGACACCAACTTTATGGCCTAAGCTGTCACCGTTTAGAAATTAAGGGGAGTGTAACGGATATAAGTGGGATCTTTGGGATCTACTCGCGGAATAATTTTCAGAAATATATGTAAAAAAGTTTTTAATCCCAGCAACCTTTAAAAAAATGGCGAAATTACGAAAAATTATTTCGTCCCTGAATTTCAGTTCCCCATTTATATGTTTTGAAAATTTACTTGCTGTGTTTCTCAACAATATCCTAGCGATTTCTATCTAAAACCTATCATTTAAGTTTCTTCAGTGAACAATACAACTTCTGAATATTAAAAACTAGCAGTACGCGCACGGCGTTGCCCGTGGAATCAGGACTTCGACAAAATGGGGGAAAATGCCCACAATGACACGGAAAAGTTTTGTGAACAAAATCAAAACAAAAGATGCACATTATTGATTTTCCCGCTTATTTTTCCTCTCGACAATGACGCGAATGTAATGACGTCACCGGAAGGAATCGGATTGTCGAAATGCAGGCCGGGAATGAAAGCATATTACGTCATCTCTTGCGAGGAAGCAACAATTCATTCTGGGATCGTCTGGAGAAACTCTTTCTGTCAAATCTCGCTAGCAAAAAAACTGTTTGAACTGATTAGGGAAAAATTAATTTAAAAAAACGGAATAAGATATTTTAACCGTTCTTGTTTTAAATCCGACAGAAACGTTCCAGTTATAAGCTGAAAAAAAAATGAAAATTATAGAGTTGTTAGAACGTCAGATGCGAGAATTTGAAGAAATCCTTATCAACAATTACCATAAAAGTGACTATTATTTAATTTTTTTTTTAAATTCAGTAAATTATGTTGCAAATTCAAAACAAATTTCATTAGAACGAAAATTGTTTGTTCTATCCGATGGTGCATTGATTGTTTTTCAGCGATCATTAGAAAAGATACTACAACCGTAAACGTGCCAAAATGACCCAAAACAACACAAATCATTAAATAAAAAAAAATTATAGATTAAATTTTAAAATTCTGGCTTCGAGATGCATTGAGTCGCCATTACGTCTACCTGTGTGCCAAATTTCATGGCTAAAAGTGCGATAGATTCGTCTGGATATCGCACACACACGCACACATTGCCTTTTATAAGTATAGATGTTACATAGAGTGCATAAGAATTTTAAAAAGGCTTAGGTGGGGCATGGGACAAAACAGGTTGGGAAACACCGATTTAAAGCTTCATTAATTTGGTTCGGTAAAGCGTTTCTTTCCTTTTAACAAAAAATATTTTTCCAGAACTGAAAGAACGGCTTCTGAAGATTACGAACTGGGGAACACAGGAATAGTTATCGAAAAAGGAATCCGTGTTGCGGTTCCTATTTACAGGATGCATTACGATCCAGACTTATTTGAAGATCCGGAAACATTTAATCCCAAAAGGTAAGATTTACTTTGATTAATCACTCGTTTTGAATATTTGAAATTCACACCTATAAATTTACTACTCATTTTAAGATCATACTCTTTAAATTCGAAACTTTATCCTCTTTTTGGTCGGCATCGCACGTCATACGCTCGGCTCTTTTGTGCTCCTACGGTCGGCTCTTTTGTGCTCCTACGGTCGGCTTTTTTGGGCCGTACCGTCGGCTTTTTTGTGCTCGTACGTTCGGCTTTATTGTGCTCGTACGGTCGGCTTCGCATGTCGTGCAAAGAAGAGAACCAGCGGGAGTGGTCTCCCCTAAACTTTCTCGTATACTCCTAACACATGTAGAGAAAAAATAAGCTAAAAGGCAGTAAAACGAACAAGAACCCCAAACGCAGTGGAGAAATAAAATAATCGAAACGTCATACCACGATTTCCGAAGGTCGTCTAACGCGGAAGTGGAATTACAAGCCGGCGTGATTACCAATAGAGCTGGGTGTAAGATAAAGAAAACGAAATTTGTAATTTGAACGCCTTTTTTTTTACCGATTGACACAAAAATGGACACAAATCTATTGTTAAGGTCAGAAGGCCACACACCAAATTTCATTTATCAAAGTAATTTTTTAAAGAAGTTATTGCGTTCAAAAGTATGTGATTATACAGACAGTCAACTCTTTGACGGATTTGGTCCAAAATTTGATAAAAACCTACATTCCTGATTGTAAAAATGTGTACCAAATTTTATCCACCTAGCTATTTAAGTTTGTGATTTATCGGGTTCACATTAACACTTACAGACAGACTTCCCGTGGACGGATTTTGTCCAAAATTTGATAGAAACCTACAAATTATGTGTAAAGACCACATACCAAATTTCATCCCTGTAGCTTAAATAGTTTTTAAGTTATCATGTTCACAGACAGACATAATTCCAAAATTGTGTTTTTCAGACTCGGGGAGGTCTAAAACGTGGAGATTCGTCAAAATCTCGAGCTCGAATTTTTTGACGATTACAATACTTTGTATACTTCGTATAAGAGAAAGTAAAAATTGCGTCGTTGAAAGTAAATTCGTCGCTACTTGCGCGTTGCATTATTATATTCCGCGATTTTGACAATGTAAGCAATAAAATAGTTGGCAATAAATGATTTCAATTTTGGTTTTTACGCTCTGATGGCCAAGAAAGTTGGTAAAGCTGTTTTCATGATAAGGTTGTAAAACCATTTAAAAAAATACATTTTTTACATATCATTAATAATTCTTTTCATGCAGATATTTATCTTACACACCTCAATAGCAATAGATTTGAAAAATATATTATCAGAGAGTATTTTATTTTAATTTAAAACTTGGGTACATTGCAGGGAAAACTGAAGATCGGTGAACGGATATCGCGTGTATGACAACCAGCAGGTCAAGCAAAAACTGCTTGCTGACAAAAATATTTTGCATTTTCCAATTTAGGATAGAACATATATGAATTCTCAGCAATTGGAAAAAAATGCTTTTTTGGGGTCGAAAATTCGAAAAAAAATCCGACCAAAAAGGGGTTAATTCAAAAACTCTTTTATAATCTAAGAATCTGATATAACTTTTCATTTTAGATCGAATGCGGCAAAGCAATGACACTAATAAACACTAAGAAGGAAAATTGTTAGCAAACTAATACGTAGTTTATTATCGGCTTCGTAATCGGAGATTCAAGATCCGGCATGTATGGAGGCCTGGTATATATTAAATCCATTACGAAGCGAATGTCCCTCCACTGATGTAGTCTGGTGTGGAAAATTAGGTTACTGGCTGAGGTGTCGTCCTCGCCATCTGACTACAATTCAAAATGACGACTATGTTATTTTAGTTTCAATAAGAACACTATATAATCATAAATATAATTGAAGTTTAACGATTCTGACCATAATATTATTAAGTCATATTTGCAAGTAAAAGATGCATATTTCGAAGTAAAAGTTTGTTTGACATTTGGAATGCAGACACTATAGAATTTTTTAAAAAATACATTGGTGGTTGGTAAAGTTACTTCGGGCCGCTTCTGCCACACAGACTGATATTATAAAACACTTCGCAGATTCATGGATCCCTCAGAAACAAAGCACCACCCATACGGCCGCTTCTGCCGCACAGACTGATATAAAAAATTTCGCAGATTCATGGATCACTCAGAAGCAAAGCGCCACCCATACGGCCACTTCTGTCACACAGACTGATATTATAAAATTTTTTACAGATTTGTGGATTCCTCAGAAACAAAGCACCACCCATACGCTTATTTACCTTTTGGTGCGGGACCGAGAAACTGCCTTGGCATGCGATTTGCACTGCTGGAAATTAAACTGTGCGTTGCTAATCTATTACGGCACTTCCGATTCCGAAAAGATGCCAAAACACAGGTATTGGTTGCTTTATTTTATTTTATCTTTTAATTCCTTCAGCACTTCATTCTCTGAAGTCTTTAATATGCTTTAAAACAAATATAAAGTACTTCATAGTTATATTTAAAAAATTTTAATACTTCAGCTATTTAAAGAAATTTCTGGAAATGATCTATGTATGTAATAGTTCTTTCGTGGATTACCATCATGCATCTTCTGAGATTCTAGATTTCTTGAAGATATAAATGTTATTATGCACTACTCTTTTTAGCAAGTTTGTATTTTCCATATATTTTCCTATATGAGTTAAAAGTATTTTAAACTATACAATTCAGCTGGAGATCATGATCAGTGGGGTAGCGACCGGCGGGGAAGGGTATAGACGCCCCGGGCGCCATAGAATCAGAGCATCACTGTGTTTATCTCGCTTTTTAAAGCAAAATATGGTGAAGCGGTGTAAAAATAATACCATTTTTAGGATGCCATTTACGATTGCTAGGTCATTGATGCCGATTGGGGTAAACATACTGGGTGTACACAAATAAAGTGACACATTTCAAAAAATAATTTTAAAAAACTAAAAATGTTGGAACTTCATTTTTTTAAAATAAGAGCGCATCTAAAAAGTTTTTTTCAGATAGTTAACGCGGCGTTACGCCTTTCGAAATTTGTTACAGCGAAAAAATTCCGTATGCAATGGATACCGATCAGCAGAAGCCGATGCGTGTTTTCTGGTTTCTTTTTTAGTTTTTCTGGAATATCATGAAAACTGTTCAGTTTTCACATTACGTGTGAATTAACAAATTAAAGAGCGTAGAATTCCCTACAAATATATACTTTCATTTTTCTTCCAGCTTTAATGGTTTCTCAGATAATGGCTCTAAACAAATTTTTAATTTTCAGCAATTTACGACCCCCTAGACCACTGAAATGACATGTTACCTATCTGAAAAAAAAGTTTTTGAGACACACTCTCATGTTTTAAAAAAATTCGTAGTTCAAACATTTTTAGTTTTTTTTTATTTATTAATTTTTGAAATGTGTCACTTCATTTGCGTACACCCAGTATATTTACCCCAATCGGCATCAATGACCCAGCAAGCGTAAATGGCATCCGGAAAATGGTATCATTTTTAAACAGCTTCACCATATTTTGCTTTAAAAAGCGAGATAAACACAGTGATGTTCTGCATTAATTTTTGAAATATGTCACTTCATTTGTGTATATGTTACGATTAAAGCAAGAATGAAAGGTAAACCTAGGTTTAACCGGTTAAAGTAGGGATTACCAAGGCTTTCCGGCTAAAGCCCGAAGATTTCCCCACGCTTCCGTCTTTAACCGGCTAAAACTGGGTTTAACCAATCCTAGTCGGTTAAAGCCCGAAGACTTCAGATTTTTGATTTGGGTGACCAGTGACCATTTTAGTTTGCTCTTGCGTACGCGAACCGGGCAATTTTTTTTAACTTTAAAAAACATCAGCGGCTTTGCTGAAAGCTAAGGGAAATCTTCGGGCTTTAGCCGGAAAGCCTTGGTAATCCCTACTTTAACCGGTTAAACCTAGGTTTACCTTTCATTTTTGCTTTAGCCGTAACATATATATAAAATGTTTTCGTTGTTGCAGTCATAAAACAGCCGAGTTGTTAACCAATTTGCTTTATTATAAAAATATTTTGGAGAGTGGTGGACATACCAACATCTTAGTTGAAGTTTTTAGTAAAAGTGTACAAAAAATCGCCGATTCTCTCAGATAAGAGAATAACAATATAACACGTGATCAAAGTGAAGGGAATATTGGCTATTTTTAATAAATTACGTAAGCGTTTTAGGGAAAAAGTCTAGCGCCAAGGAGACGAGTCATGATTTTCGGTGGGCACGTGAAAGCGATTAAAATATTCTTTTAGGAATAAATATGCCAAAACGAGAGATTTAATATACCTTCAGCGCGGGAAATAGAACGAAACTGGAGTTTAAGAAAGTAATTTTGGAATACATTAAGACTTTAAAATATATAATATTAGAAATTAAATTATATATATATATATATATATATATATATATAATTATCGCGACAATAATCAATAATTTAAAAAAATTTATAAAATTATTATTTAAAAAAAAGCAAAATTAAAACTGGAACAAGAAAAAAAATTTTTTAATATCATACAAAAAATTAAAATGAATAAAAGAATTTAATTGTAAAAAGAAATGAAGTTAGAAAAATTAGAAAAACTACGACAATGTTTAAGATGCGCGCCATTGCAGCAGCATAACAAAAAACAGAGAACACCTGGTTTCTCTTTTTTGGGGGAGTTCGGGCTATGAGAAGCTCTGTGTTAGCCTAAATAGGCCTGCTTCTAAAGAAAATTCCCTAAATATTCTTTTGAATCCATTTCGAATAGTTTCTAGCCCTTGAAAAAGTGAACTAGAATGGATTCCTTGTTTTTGTTGTCTGCTTTTCGTTTACTTCAAATTACTACAGGATTGCTGGCATTACTTTCTTTTTTTAATTTTGGCTTTATTGGTATATATATACCAATAAATTAATATTTTTTGACTTTCATGATACCTCCTAAATTCTGTATATTTAGGTGGTATTGGTTTATGTCCCTTTTTAGAGACAAATTCGATCAGGGGGCGAAAAAATACTATGACTTGAGCGCCATTTACACAAGCTACGCCGCTGATGGTGACGGGGATAGAGCGAAAAAATCATATTATCACCCTCTTATCATCGCTACGCCACTGATTATGATGATTAATTAAATGATTTGAATAAAAAATAACAATGTTTTATTTTATGTCCTTTTCATATGATGTAGCATGAATTTTACTTCATGTTACATACTTTAGTTTATGCTTAATAGAAGACTATATTACTCATTTTTTAAAAAACATATTTTTCTTTCCAGAAACATGTCACGCTAACAACATATTAATGACACCACAGATAAGAATTTTATGCACACATCAATGCACTAAAATGCATTCTAAAGGCTCTTACTCACTAATGCCCGTAAGACTTAACACTGTACAGTGTACGTTTAAAGTCTAGTAGATGACGTATTAACTCGAATAAATCTAGTGAGTAAAGCATAAAATGTTTTCACATCGTCTATAATTATACCTTTTTCAGATTAATTTTAAATAAATTAATAATTAATTAATAAAATAATTATCTATTATATTTTTGTCTTGAACTAAGAAGTTTTTAATAAAGAAATTTTAAATAACCTATAAATTTTTTAATGAATTAGTTTTAATTAACAATTTAAGCAGACAGTTATTTTTTAATATTTTCCCCATATCCTCAAGATACATCTATATCGATTTTCAAAATTGTGGCTGAAAAATTAAAAATTGTGCAAAGTTGGATTCGAGGAATTTCATTCAACAAAATTAAACATTCCTTTCAAAAATAGGTAATTCCTATTTTAAAAAATTAATCATATATATTTGAGTAAATGAATAAAAGTAAATTGATGAGGCTCCTAAGATTTAATAAAAAAATAAATACCATGTAAAAAAAAATCGTGTTGACCTTTCCAAGGGTGATTTTTTTTTTATTAAAGAGGAGAAAAATTCATTTTTTGTTTGGTAATGTTTTATTTATGTTATATCAGTAGTCATCCAGTCAATCAGAAAAAAAAAAGATTCATTATGAATTTTTATGTAACGTCTTTTATTTCTGCACTTAGAATAATGTTTATTAAAAAAAATACTAAATGCGCAGATATGATTCAATTTTCCTTGAGCGGTTTACTTAAATAAAAACCAAAATTCTGCTTTTCTCGCAATACTTGTACATTTCAGAAAAAGAGGGGGTGAACGTATTTTTTAGCAATATTTCGAAATATATAAAAAAAAGAAGAAGAAAGCCTTTTGAACTAATATCATTCTCTTCTGACATAAAGATGAAACCATTTAAAGAAAGAAACATAAAGTAAGATTCAAAATAAGTAATAAGATAATGTATTAATGCCATAAAACTTCCCAACAATGAACTGAGTTCTCTGTCATTGGCTGTTAACAAATAAAACACGCAATATTACGCATCAACTTATTTTAATGTAATTTTTAAAACTGATCAGCAGGTTTAGTTTAATGTTGTTTGTATTTTCTTTAGGTCAAGTATAAAATGGGCGGTTTACTGTCCGTAAACGATCTTTATCTGGCAGTAGAGAAAAGAACTGATGTAAAATAAGACATATAAGCAATACTTTGAAAGAAGATGAGTGCAACTTATGAACTTTTCCTAATCAAGATGTATTTTATTTATTTTTATGTTACTGGCTTCAGAGTGCATAACTGTAACTGTAAAACTGTGTTCTTTAATTTTCACTGATTATATATTTCTTTTCGATGTATGCCCATATTAACAAACACAATAAAGGAACAAATGGATTTGAATTTCATGCACAGGTTAATGCAATAAAATATATTTAAAACTTCAAGGATCTTAGTGAATATTCCTCAAGGGAACCAGCAGCATAAGGATGAACCAGCAGCAACTAAATGCTCTCTTTGAGGAACTATATAAAGTACAAGTGAGCTAGTAATCTTCAGATATAAATAAGCCTATTATTTTAAGCTAACAACTGATTACTAGTATAATAACAAATTCAAAATATAAAAACATGTATACAGAATTTCTTTTTTTATTATTTTACTTGTGACATTGAACATCAGAGAAGTGTTGTCACAAACCAAACCTTGAAATTGTGTTCAATTATTGAATTGTATTCAGAAACAGGCAACAAGTTTTAAGTAAATCTTCCAACTTAAGAATAAAAAGTAACACTGCCGAGATTCTGAAGGAATACTAATCAAGAAAATCAGTGGCAAATCCAGGGGGGGGGGGGGGTTTATTTAAATTCACTGTAACTGTTTGTTCTTACTTTTCATTTTAAAAAAATAATAAAAAAATAGTGACAACATTACTTTCTGACTTGACAGGCTCGAAAATTTTCCTACTTTTCTAGTCATTCCACTTGTACATGTAGCGTTGACGTGATCGAAATCATTTTTTGGCTAGTTATTTCATTGTAATTTTTATTAAATTATCGAAAGTACTGTAGTGTTCTTTATGATTCTTATTGTCAGGTGAGGAAAGTCTGTAAAGTTAGTGTTTTGGTTCACATAAGTCATGAGGTTTGACATTCGTCACTACGATACAAATTGTTTATGACCTCAGCCTCCCCCAGACCCACATCCTAGATTCGCCACTGAAGAAAAGGCAATATTCAGTTCTATACAAGACAACCTAAAAGATAACTAGTACAAAATCGTAACATTTAAACAACTTACTCGTTCAGCTCTCTGATTATGTTCTCAATAGCCACAGGCAGCTCTTCATAAGAATGCAATATATTTTTCAGGGATTTCCAAACTCTGTCGAAAAGAACTGGCTTTTTGCCATGGGTTTCTAAATTGAGAAATTCCAAATACTGCTGTAGTTCCTTTTTCCTGAAACGTTTTACTATTGCCTAGATGAGACAAATAAATGAAACGTCCAACCGTATAACTTGAATAAAAAATGTATCATGGAAAAAAGCTTAATGAAGTCTAAAATTGAAAATTACCTTATATCTCGATTTTCTGCTACCGCGTTCCATAATGTGTTGATATAAACTAAAATAAACATTTGCATGGAAGGAAACAAAAGTGAACACATTTGAGAAGAAAACTTTTTTTATCGCTTTTCAGACTAAAACACGAAACAGTACGAAGCCAGTTCTGAAAGAATCAGAATGTTCTTAAATCGACATCTGCTCGATAACTTATTAAAAAAAGAACCTGCCCTAACTTCTTTTGTCCTGATCCGTCAATTTTTTTTCACGTTAAAATGTTCGAAGGAAATTATTATGCGTAACCATGAATTAAAATTTTATTTCTGAACAAATGATAATGAAATAATGACACAAAAATAACAATCATGCATGAGCAGAAAATAGCAGAATTTCGCTACTTTCTAACAGACTAAAATTACGTAATCGAATAATTTCTGCATTATTATAAGGTGTCAACTTCAGGCTGATTCGTTTTTATCTATACTTATAAAAGGCAATGTTTGTGTGCGTGTGTGTGTGTTTGCTTGTCTGCGATGTCCAGACGAATCTATCGCACTTACAGCCATGAAATTTGGCATACACGTAATCGTAATGGTGACTGAATGCACCTCGAAGCCGGAATTTTGAAATTTAATCTAGAAATTTTTTTATTTAATATTTTGTGTCTTTTGGGGTGATTTTTCGCACTCATTTCTCAATAGCATGGCTTCGAATAATTGTACGGAAAAAACAGTTACACTATCGGAAAGAACAAACGATTTCCGTTCTAATGAAGTTTGTTTCGTACGTCTAACGTAATTTACTGAATTTTGAGAAATTTTTGAAAAATAGTCACTTTTATGGTAATTTTTTAAAAAGATTTCTTTAAATTATCGCATCTGACGTTCTAACATCTTTATAATTTTCATTTTTTTTCAGCCTATAAATGGAACTTTTATGTCGGATTTAAAACAAGAACTGTTAAAATATCTTTTTTCGTTTTTTAAAAATTAATTTTCCCCTGGTCGGTTTAAACAGTTTTTTCGTAGCGAGATTTAACAACAAGAGCTTCTCCGGACCATCCCACAATGCATTGTTGCAACGTGAGTTTCTTCGCGGCAGGTGACGTCATTCGCAAAGAAAAATAAGCGGGAATATCAATAATGTGTATTTTTTGTTTTGATTTTGTTTTCGAAACTTTTTCCTGCAAATGTGGGCATTTTTTTCCACCCACTTTTTTGAAATCCTGATTCCACGGGCAACGCCGTGCGCGTACTGCTAGTTCAAAATAAATAAATCATATAACAAAATTCACCCATAATGCTTTTAATCATATTTGTGAGCTATGCTTAACAATCCAAAAACTAAAATGATCCAACATTCGGCGTTATCACTTAACTTTATGACTCTCCAAATAAAAACTTTTTTCGAACCTTAAACATATAAAATTAATAAATTTGTTAGCCACCTTGCACATTTTGACTTTGTGACGCAAAAATTCGCTTTTATTTATTTTTTATTTCAATATTTTTTGAGAAATTGTGCAAATATTATCAGTTAAGGTCAAGTGTGTTGTATTGGAGCCGAAACGCCGTTCTGGCACTAGTTTTTATCCCACGAGAAATAAATAAGAAAAAATTGTGTAAACGTCCTTAAAGCAGCGCGGTTTTTGTCACCCAGGTTAAAGCGTTCCGGCACTGCTTATTTTGCGTCTACACCACTGGTTAAGGCAGGTGAATTTTTGAAGGCATTTATTGGGACATTTTGTCGAAATTTGACATCGATAAAATTGTTTATCAGAATCAATTTGTAGAACGAATGTAACCATGCAAAATATATCATTGGACCTTCTCGTTATGCAAAGAAAATATAACATTTTCATTGTACAGTGAGAATCGTTTCAAACTTTGGGCCTTTTAGTTTTTAACAAAATGCATCATTTTAAGACTTGGTTTTCAAAAATTTCTCTTGCAGTTTCTAGAAACATTAAAAAAATGTTAACATTGGAGCACTATTAGAATTAGAATGTTACTGAATATGAAATGCTAAATTAAATCACTATCAAAAAATTTCCTGATTATATGTAACTACTTTTAATGCTACTTATGGTATCATTTACCCGATCTTTGAATCGGACAGATTCAATTTGATGTCACATAACACATATTGAATTAAAGTCATACAATAAAACCCCGGTGAACCGAACTCGGATTAATCGAAACCCTGGTTATCCGAAATGCCTCTTAAATCGTAAATCAAACCAGCGGGAGTGGTCTAACCTAAACTTTCTCGTATACTTCCCAAAAAGGTGTCATTTTCCCTCTAACTAGGGTTGCCATACGTCCCGTATACTATTTGTCCCGTTTGCTTCCTAAACTCTGAGTCATTATAATTTTAAAATGACCTGCGCCCATTTTTATGATTATGTATAAAAGGAAAATGATAATAATTAACAAAATTGCGTAAGTTCTCAATTTTTAAGTGCGCTGAGGTACCACAACTTTATATAAAGTTTTTGGAACGAAATCTTACTGCAAATATCATGCAAGATTTCACCATACCTTCCATCTGGAGCATGTCAGAACGAAGTTTCGGGTTCAGGGGGTTGCCATAATTTCCGAAGCGCGTCCGAAGCTACAATACTTCGTAGACCGCCAAGGTCAAAAGCCAACTAACTATACTAACTTGAGTAAAATAAGCGAAACGCTCGCCAACACACAGTCGCAATGTACATTTTGAACCAAATATGCAATTTGAACATCTTTTTTTTCAATGGATTGAAACGAAATTTGAGCACAGATCTATAATTAATATTAGCAAACGTCACACCAATTTTTATTTATCTAAGTCAAAGGGTTTAGGAGATATAATTTTTACAAGTATGCGATTAAACAGACCGACAGACAGTCAACCCTTCGACGGATTTGGCCCAAACTTTCATACGGACCTACATTCATGACGATAAAACTGTGTACCAAATTTTATTCATCTAGCTATTCAAGTTTTTGAGTTATAGTGTTCACATGACCGCTGACAGACAGGTAGGCAGACCTCCCGTGGACGGATTTTGTCCAAAATTTGATAGAAACCTACAACTTATGTGTCAAGTTCACGTACCAAATTTCATCCCTGTATCTCTAATATTTTTCGAGTTATCGTGATCACAGACATACAGACAGACATAATTCCAAAATTGTGTTTTTCGGACTCAGGGAGGTCTAAAACGTGGAGATTCGTCAAAATCTCGAGTTCGAATTTTTTGACGATTATAATACTTTCTCTTTGTATACTTCGTATACGAAAAAGTAAAAAACACGTATTAATGTACTGCATGGAAATAATCGCGAAGGGGCGAAGGTCTTCTTCTTTTTTCTTTTAAGCCTCTACAAGAAGGTCAGCGATTAATTTTAGAATGCCAAAATTAAAAGTAATGATAATTAATAATATTAATTACGATATTGTTTACCTGTGCCTGTCAGGTTCATTGTGCCCAAACTCGTCGTTGAGAGTATTACGCCCGACGGAGGGTTAACTTTAATAAATAACATAAGTGTTGGCTATAAAGAGGATTTTGAATTCGTTTTACCCTCAAAACATTTCAGAATTACGTGTTGTAATTCGATACAAAATAGTAATAGACGTTCATGGTTTAACCGAAAAAATCGTGGTACGAAACGCCCCCCCCCAAAAAAAAATCGTTCATTGCGCAAAAAATACGGAGAGAAAAAAGCACCCCTTTCTCCCTTCAACTTAGACGGAGCAGATCTGGCTGGCACAGAGCCAACTGGACGAGAAAAAGATGCTCTTTTTCATTTATTTTTCTTTTTCCCTCATTCCCACACAAAGTGGCAATCTCATTGGATGTTTATGGGTTTTGGTTTCGGTTTCTGTTGACAGAAACACATCTGGTTGAGTGATTATTTGCTTTCGCTTGGTAGAAGTCTAGATTTCTTTTGAAGAAGATATTCATTTTTAGAAGAGTGTTATCGTGTGAAGTGGGCGAGGAGGGATGTGTGTATGTGGAGCTCTGATTTTTTTTTCTTTCGAATTTCTTACCTAAACCAGCGGGAGTGGTCTCCCCTAAACTTTCTCGTAAAAGGTGCTGTCCCCCCCCCCGCGTGGATAAAAAAACTCGAACCTATTGTAACCCAGGATCCAATGACTATTAGAAAATATTTAGGTAAAAAATCAAATTCGAAGAGCTGCGTTCCGATTAAATGAATACCGATTTCTACTCTTTCTTGGCTCAAGGACTATCCTTCCGCGTGCACAGATTGCTACCAAGTACGCATGCGCATGGAGAATCGGATAAAAAAAGCGCCAAGTAGGAGTCAATAAATATCGTGCACAGAAGATTGCGTTCAATACGCATGCGCGTGGAGATAGCGGACTCGTTGGAGATGCGCTTATACAGACCGACAGACAGTCAACCTTTTGACGGATTTGGCCCAAAATTTTATACGGACCTACATTCATGACGATAAAACTGTATATGAAATTTTATCCATCTAGCTATTCAAGTTTTTGAATTATAGCGTTCACATGACCGCGGACATACAGACAGACACACTTCCCGCTGACGGATTTTGTCCAAAATTTGATGGAAACCTACAAATTGTGTTTAAAGACTACATACCAAATTTCATCCCTTTATCTCTAATAGTTTTAGAGTTATCGTGTTCACAGACACAGAGACATAATTCCAAAATTGTGTTTTTCGGACTCAGGGAGGTCTAAAACGTGGAGATTCGTCAACATCTCGAGTTCGAATTTTTTGACGATTACAATACTTTCTCTTTGTATACTTCGTATACGAGAAAGTAAAAAGGAAGGAATTTTTTATTGCTGAAAAGTAATATATGTTCTATCCTGAGTTCGAAAATGCAAAATATTTTTTCTCAGTAAGTAGTTTTTGCTTGACCTACTGGTGGTCATACACGCGATATCCGTTCACTGATCTCCAGTTTCCCCTGCAATTCACCCAGGTTTCAAATTAAAACAAAATACTGCCCGATAATATATTTTTCAAATATATTGTCTTTGAGGTATTTTAGATAAATAACTGCATGAAAAGAATTATTAATGACATGTAAAAAAACGACGGGAGGCTGTCTTTTTCAAACAGCCGCTGATGTTAAAGGCGTAGGACTACTTTACTCGCGTGACTCTTTTCCGATTTTCAATATTTTTTGTAACTTCTGCTGTTACTCTTTATCTCTAAAATAAGGCATTAGTTATGTTTTTAACATATGTAGTTACCGAGATATAGAGGATCGCGTCACCAATTCATGCGTATTTTTGCCCAACTTTGGGACTCAGGAGTCGCTGAAATACAATTCCGATTTTCAATTATTTTTTGTAACTTCTGTTGTTACCCTTTATCTCTAAAACAAGACAGTAGTTATGTTTTAAACATATGCAGTTACGGAGATATAGAGGATCTCCCATACAACGTTTTTTGTGGCGTTTTGGCATGCGAATCAAATTCCTTCCTGAGACCCCAATGGGAGGAACGTAGTCCTACGTTAAAAATGTTTTTTAAAATGATTTTACAACCTTACCATGAAAAAACAGCTTTACAATTTTCTTGACCATCAGAGCGTGAAAACCTCATTGAATTCATTTATTAATAATTATTTTATTGCTTATCTAGAAATACAAAAAGTAATTGCGGAATATAAAGAGACGTATATGTAGCGACGCATTCACTTACAACGATGCAATATTTTTCTTCGTCGCATGAAATGCGACGCCGACCAGGACGGGGTTAACACAGATAAAATAAATATTTAAGATTAATGTCCTTTCTTAAGATCAAACTTTTGCTCATAAAATATTCCACAAGAAATAAATGCACTAAAGTTATCAATCTGAATTGAACCAAAGCTTGTTCGGATTACCAAACGTGCTCTTGGGATTGACTTCTAAAATGTGTTGGCACTTCATACATGCATATAACTATCTTCAAGCTTTAATTTTTGAATAAATTACTAATATTACACATCTTACATAACTCTTTCGGTTGGAAGTTTTACACCTTTATGCACACAAAAATAAGTTACTTCTGCAAAATACGATTTACGAATTTTATGTACGTAGCAAAATTGTTTTCTACATAGAATGTTGGATATATGTTTTTCTAAAATATGTATTATTAAATTTGCAAGCTCTGGTTTCCATAGTCTCATTACAGAGAATATTATTTAATTATGTTTAAAATTAAATTCGTCTCAAATATACATTAGAAACATATTCAGAACTATTCGACTGGGTTCAATGATGCACCATAAATCTTCTCTAGCACTGTGAAGTTGTTACTGACACTAGATGAAAGAGCCTTGGTTTACTGTAGGTAGTAGAAAGACCTACTATTCGTCTGGGTTCAATGATGCACCATAAATCTTCTCTAGCACTGTCAAGTTGTTACTGACACTAGATGAAAGAGCCTTGGTTTACTGTAGGTAGTAGAAAACCTACTATTATGCATCATAAGTTTTGCTTCTGAGGCCGCCCACCCCTAATTAACCGGATCAGAGGTAGGGGGAGGACTCGTACCTTGGTCAAGTGTCGATATATCAAAACGAGAGTGTAGAGAATTTTCGTTTCCTCTCACAAAATGTTTAGTTTAGAGAAACAACACCATCGTTCTTTTATCCATTCCACAACAAAAGAGGCAAGACATTTTAAGCCCTTCTTTTCAGACTATGTTTAAAAGACTGTTTTGAATTTCTTCTTTGTGGATAAATGTTTTCTGATTTGTTCCGGGATAGGTTCAGGCCTTAGAGGAAAATTCAAATTTAGACCTTAAAGTCGTTTTTCCTAGACAGAAAACCTATTCTATTTTTGAATCTGCATGGATGAAGCCCTCTGATGACATCATCCACCAGATTCTTATTCCTCCTCGTTCTTTTTCATTCGTTGTTTGTTAATATTATTGTATTTTTACCTCTCCCACAATTAAAACTTCCCTTAATTTGTATTTATATCTTTGTACCATCGCCGTGCACGTGGTCAACTCGGATTATAAGTTTTCAATTGAAATCTAAACGCAGTTTTTCGGATGCCAGCGCAAGTTGCTGAATTTTTTTCCCTCCATCTCCAAAATAAGTTGCCGTTACTGTATTTTAATGTTTCACCTATTCCCTTTTCAGTTCGAAACATGACACACATGTTGAAAGTTTTATTTTTATCAATAAAAGCACAAATAATCGTCTGAGAGGAAATTAAATAATATGAGAGGACGATAATATGCTCAACCTCGGCCAAATGCATCGTGCCGTACTTTTATTACCTGTAAATAGTATAGTGCAGTGTTGTATCAATATTAAAAAGTGGGGTTTTGTTAAGATTGTCATAAATAATCACACAAAACATTATGTGGAAATTGTTAAAGGCGTGCAAGATGAAGAAGTCGTAGTGAAATGCCAAAGAAAATTTGCATAACCAAGATTTTGAAATTTGTTTTTAATATTAAAAGTAGTAGATATTGTCATGGCTTTACCTGCACCGTTAATTTGTCACCAAGGCTAATACAAATTTTCGGATGAATTCTGTAACTATGTATAACATTTATAAGTTTAGTTCTTTCCTAGTTCGAAAAATTTTCTTTTTTGTAACTTTTTCATTTCACAAAGAATTTGTATTGTTGCTCTGTTATATACGATGAGCTCTGCAATATGATTTTTCTTTTTAAACTTTCTTTTGTAAGAATAGTAGGGCTTTTTTTTTGTTTTTTGCTAGCCCAAATAATTTTGAAGGGTATCGATATATACTTGCTTTTGAGTGAACAAAAGTTTCCAACTAGTTATCTACATACTTTTAAAAAAACAAACTTCCTTTTTCAGTTGTAATATTGTTCATTCATAATATATACCTAAATAATGTGCAATAATGTTGAAAAGTTTAGTTTTGTACCAAATTGAATGCCATATTTTATTGCCCTGAACAAGAAGTCGGGAAGGATTTTCTACCAAAATATGTTTTAAAAAATGAACATATCAAATAATTGTAATTAAAATAACTTTTACTTACCACACTTAGTCAAGTTTCTAAAATTGTACATATTCAAAAGGTGAAAAAAAAACACGCATTCTCAACTTGGAACTGTTTGATGTTGTGGTAAAAAAAAAAGGTAAAGTTCTGAGTCCAGATTTTATTTTATTTCTGCAGCATCTAAAACTGGTCAAAATCCTCAAGTTGCATATTGTTTATTAAAGTTTTATTAGCAATTTTAAAGAGACACACAAAAAGAACAAGTACTTCTTTGGATATGCAGTTCGTTTGAAATAGTTCATTTTTAACAGCTATATAGAAACAAATAAGCATACTAAATAAATATCTTTCAATGCAACAAACATTTGTAAATAGCTTATCTATTGTGTATGTGCTAACAATTATGTAATGAAAAAATGGCAGAAGGTTGTCTTTTTCAAACAGCCGCTGATGTTAAAGGCGTAGGACTACTTTACTCGCATGACTCTTTTCAATGTTTTTTGCAACTTCTTTTGTTACCCTTCATCTCTAAAATAAGACATCAATTATATTTTTAACATATGTATTTACTGAGATATAGGGGATCATGTCGCCAATTTATGCATATTTTTGCCCAACTTATCGACTCAGTAGTTGCTGAACTACAATTCAAATTTTGAATTTTTTTTGTAACTTCTGTTGTTACCCTTTATCTCTAAAATAAGACATTGGTTATGTTTTTACCCTATGCAGTTACCGAGATATAGAAGATCTCCCATACATCGTTTTTTGTGGCGATTTGGCATGCGAATCAAATTCCTTCCCGAGACCCCAATGGGAGGAGCGAATCCTACGTTAAAACTTAACAATTGAGTATTCCAATGAAAAACTGCATAAAATTATGTAATTTTCTAACATAGTGATTGACAAATAAGATGACAGTACAAGGAAAGCTGTAATGTACATCATTATAAATAATCCTGGATATGATCTCAACGTATTTAAAGCAGGGTTCATACACATTTCCTTAAAAGAAAATTAAGAACTATCAAAGACTTTTAAGGACTGAAAAAACCAAAAAATAAGGACTTCTAAATTGAATAAACTTAACAAATTGTTGCACGAATTTTTAAATAAAATGTCTCATTTTTGCAAATTCAACCTATTAGATGATAAAGTATAATATAAAACATAGATAGAAGATCCATTACAAATTTAATGCAACAAAAACTCTTAAAAAGATGAGTTAATAAATTGATGAAAAAAACCCCATGAAACTGGTAATCAAATTAAATATCTTTTAATTCCAAACTTTTTTCATTCAATTTTACATTCAATGTATTTATTTTAATTTCTTTTTCAGAAATTGTTTTTCTTAGTTCATGTGATTGAATAAATGTCCTTATTATGAATTTATGTCTTTTGACTTTTCAGCCTCATTAGCTAAATCATTTGCTTCCCCATTTGTTTGTTGTATTTGGTTTGGAACATTTTCTTTTGTTTTAAAAAATCTATTTCCTCCTAGAGCTTTTAATTTCAGTTGTTTTGTTTCAGTCTTTTCTTTGGATCTTTCACTTTCTAAATACTGCATGTATTTTGCTCTAGCTGAGGTGGCAAAAAGTAAGGACTTTCAAGGACTCTTTAAAAATGGGGCATAAAAATAAGGATTTTTAAGGACTAAATGTAAGGACTTTTAAGGACTTGTAAGGACGCGTGCGAACCCTGTGAAGGTATTTTATAAACTTGAAATATATTTAGTTTCAAACACCAGAAATAGATAACCTGTGTGGTGAATTTCGTTTTATGCAACTGATGCTAAAGTATTTCTTTCCCCTTACTCCTAAAGTATAGAATCATGTCATCCACCAATAAGGCTGTAGAATTCAGAGAAAACTACTCGTATTTCAATAAAACACAATACATTTATTTCACTGTAGTATGAAAGACTTTACCTGGGCCTCTAGCTCTCCAAGTAATTTTTATTTTTACAAAGTAAATATGCTTAGCATAACCTAAACAAAAACAAACAACAAAACTGAAGAACCAACTACATTTTAAAACATTTTCATTTTTAACAAAACAATCTTGCTCAGATAAAGATGTTGCCAACCTGAAAGTTATAAATAGTGTTAAATTGTTTACAACAAAGGCAGTGTAAGGTGTGTGGTTTTCTATATACTGTGCGCTGCCACCGACTGCAATTACTAAAATTCTCCTGATGAAGTTATGGCAAAAGAGCAAACAAACTAAGTTTACTAAGAACAAGGATGAAATTGTTAGTATATCAAGTAAGACATCAACAATATTTTTAGAGTAATTAACAAATAAACATGTCTAATTGTTTTATTTACATATGTATCGCATCTGTAAAATATGTACATGTTTACAAGCATGAATGTGGAAATGTGCGTCTTATAAGAGCGTTACTCATAAACACACTAAACGGAGGAATTTTTACAGTCCACTTTTCTTTATCATGTTTCCTCTTTCACAACCTTTTCCCTCATAGAATTCTCAGCTTCTGCAGCATCCTTTCTGGGCCTCTGGTCTGTTTTCTTCCTTTTAAAACTTTTCTTCGGAGACCTATCTTTATTGCTAGGAGCTTGGTAGCTAAAATATCAATAGGAAAGAAATGTAAAGTTATCACGAAAATAACACAGAGGATGAAAAACAAAACAATTATTTTAATTTAGAATTTTACATAATATTAAACAAAATTTAACACTTAAAAGGCATCTCTTAAAATAGCTTATATAATAATGAAATACAGGTGTGACATGATCTACAACACAAAAGGTTCAGAAAAAATGGTATTATTTGTATCCATGCATTTAAAATCATAAACGACAGATGCAACATGATCTACAACACAAAAGGTTCAGAAAAAATGGCATACTTTGTATCCACGGATTAAAATCATAAACGACAGATGCAACATGATCTTCAACACAAAAGGTTCAGAAAAAATGGCATACTTTGTATCCACGGATTAAAATCATAAACGACAGATGCAACATGATCTACAACACAAAAGGTTCAGAAAAAATGGCATACTTTGTATCCATGCATTAAAATCATAAACGACTGATGCAACATGATCTTCAACACAAAAGGTTCAGAAAAAATGGCATACTTTGTATCCACGGATTAAAATCATAAAAATATTGATATAATTTAAGAAATTTCCTCTTTAAATCTTTTTACAAATACTTTTTTTTATTCATTTAACACTTTGGAAGTGGGAAGCATAAAAGTGTTTTTTTTTTCGAATTACCCAACATCAAATTTTTAATTCAAGAATTTGACTCGCTTACTAGTTTGGATAAGTTGGACGTGCTAATAGATGTCTGCAGAATACGCCCACTTATTCTTTTATGGTGTAAACATCGTCTAAAGCAAGCACAGTTACAGTTTGTGTTTTTATTTCAGCTTGCATCTAATTCGTATCCCGCACACAATGTGTTAAGACTCAAAACAAAAGATATAATTTTGTTTGTTTCACCAAATGTAGAAATTTCTTCATTAAATGTACTGAACTAGAGAAGATTCATCAAAAGATTTAAACGTTTTGAAGTTAATAATACTAGATTAAACACCATTTAAGAAACTAAATTAGTAATATTCATTACAAAAAAATATTAAAATTTGCTAATACAGTATGAAATATAATGAAAAAAAATTAAATGTTTTCAATATAATAATCTGAAAATTCATAATGGATTCTTACATTGATTGGAATAATGAATTTCGTTTTGGATATCCTTAACTCTTATAGTTCGTACGCAAGCGAACAACATCTGTTTCAATTCTTGGTTGCAGTTATATAGCAGGATCTTGATAACCAGGGTGCGTACTCAAATTTGTAGAAAAAAAGTAAGCACTTTGTAAGCACCTTAAGGGGGAAAGTAAGGACTCTTTTTTTTTTTTTCTTCTTCTTTTAACTTAACATGATTTAAGTAATAAAATATACAGGAGAGAAATTTAGCACCTATCCTACTGTCATGACTAGAATATATTCTCATTAACTTGTTACAGGAAAACATTTCTACATGCAGAAAAATAAACCAAAAATACTTATGCAACAAGATTTTTAGGTACAAAATTAGAATTAATTTTAATTACTTTTATATATAAAATACTTCTTGCTCGGAAACTCATAACACCTTCTTAAAAATAATGAGTTTTTAAGCACCATGATAAAAAATAAGCACTTTATACAAACTTTGAATAAAAAGTAAGCACTTTTAAGGGCCTTCTAAAACGAAAATAAAAAGTAAGCAGTTTTTAAGCACTTTTCATGACCGTACGCACCCTGATAACCCAAATTAATGTGGATAAGTAGTTCAAACTCTCTCTCTAGCACACAAAGATCACCTGATAAATTTTAATTAATGACACATTGTTCCAAGAAGGAAGTTCGACAAATTTAACCTGAAGAATTTAAAGTAGTTTTGGGGACATTGCATCTTACCATAATTAAGATTCTTCTGCTTCTAATATCGGATAGAATAAAAGCCATTTGGATAATTCAATAGGATGAGACATTCCTGTTCAGATTACTACAAGTACACTGCACTATACAGTTTTGTTTTCATAATAAAATGCTTAGAGATGCATTTAGTTGGACTTTTTATTAGCAGTTCAACTAAGACCAATATTAAAAATAGAATTCCTAATTTTTAATTTATCAATAATCTTTTTTGCTCGTCTTAATGTTTTTACATACTGTGTACACTATCTTTTTGGGCAAATACAAATCAGATGCATAAATGAAACATGTTTTCATTAAGAAAAGCAAAATTACCATCTTAAACATGTATTGAAAACTATGATTCCTTATAAAATTTAATTCATTTATATTTAATTTTTTACGTCACAAAATATTTCATTTAGTCAGTGCATTTTTGACATACTATATATTTGATTTTGTATACCAATTTCCCATGAATAATCTTCTTACAGTTTTAGAATTTGTTATCACTTATTTTCTATAACAATAGCCAACTTAGCAAGCTTTTTGTTGCAGTAAAGTAAAGGAAGTTTGATAAATGTTTTTTTTTTTACTTGCAGACAAATTCTTCAGATAACTGAAAAACAAAACTCTTTCCAGATATTTTTATCTGGTGCATACTTATGTAATATCATAAAATTTATTGCAGAGTTTATGAAAAAGATGCTCTTTTTGTGATACCTTTTCACAACATCTGGTCAAGAATGTCTACTCTACATTTAGTTCAATTGTAAAATGTGACCATTTTAGAAATCAGTTTGCTGTAATCTTCCAATTTTTTCATTTTCCAAAAATGATTGTGTTTACATTTTTCACTGATGTAATATTTTGATGAATGAAAAAGCAAACTAGGATTAACACGTATTTCTTGATTATATACACTTGTAGCATACAAACACAGAATTTTTCCAAAATTATAATTTTTAGGGGTAGAAAAAGGAAAATGAATATATATTTGTCTCATTAAATATATAAAAGTGAGCTTGATTAGTAGTCAACACATAAATGTCTATTTTTTAATTGTAAAATCCAAAAAAAGTTAAAATTACATATCCCGCAACCTTACTGTTTAATTGAAACAGTGAAGCTATACATTAAAATATCAAGGAAACATTATATACTTTTACAGTTTTGAATAGAAATGCAAAAAATTATTCACTTTGTTCATTAAAGTCATTTCTGCATAATCACTGATTAGATAGTACATTTCAGAACAGAGTATTCATTTGTAATATTTAAAACACAAAATTATTTACATATATTGTTACTTACCCAAGTTCATTTGAATCTAATGGATCTTTAGAAAGTAAAATAGAAACAGTAGGTATTTCTCTTGTGACTTGTAACCTGTCAAGATCAGGCTGTTTGGGTTCCCAAAATTCTAGAACACTAAAAATTGAAAATAATTCAATGTTAATGCTAGATTCAAACTGTTTAAAATATATTTTTTAAGTAAACAGCAATAAAATTTTGAAGGTAATAATGACAAAAATAAAAATATCATGAAAAAATCGAATTTTTTTATATTATACAACTAGCCGCCTTCAACGACCAGCTTGATTCACCAGAGATAAAATTTCAACTGAATCTCTTATGCATAATTTTATATTCATGGCTGCCTTAACAAAGTAGTTTTAAACTTTAAATTGCTATAGACATTTAACCCACTATCTTTTTGTAGCCTTGCACTTGTTCTGTTCCTTGACTTTCCTACATTAACATAAAATATGCATTTGATTTCAACATTAAATTGGCACTGCACATTTTACATCCAGCAACATGCTAATTGGCTTAAAACACGCTGACAAAAAGAATTACAACACAGAAAAATCGATGAAAGAAAAGAAAAAAGTAAAATCCAGTAAGATATTTTCTTATCTTTCAACAATAGAAGAGAATGGAAAATATTTGTTTAAACAATGAAAACGGTTTGAAATGCATTGCAACAATGAAAAGTATTAATGCAACAATGTAAAGTATTGTAAATTATGCCAAAAACTATTTTTAAAAATTTATTAAAATTAGAGATAAAAATATACGACAACTTAATCGATATCATTGAAAAGGTAATTTTTTGCACTTTTCGGTGGTGTAAAAATAATTTTTGTGCTTTAATATGTTTGGAAGTTACTAAGGAAAAACGCCAAAATTTTGCTTAATTTTTAATTAGTTAAAATGTTTTAAAAAGTGCTCCGACATGCACATCGCCACCCTCCAAAGTATGTTTTCAACTTTTTATAATGAAATTTTTTCACTTATATTTCCATAAAAGCATTAAATTAGATGTTTTAAAATTCAAAAATGGACTGCAAATAAAAACTTATAAAAGTTTAAATTTAAGTGAAACAAAAATGAAAGTCAGTTTAATTATAATGTGTATTTTTCTACAGTGCAATGAGTCTTGTATTCAATGCTATTCTGAATACTACTGTAATTCTGCGCATAATTTTAGTTTTGAGGTGAGAAAGATAATAAATTAACTGCACAATTTTAAATAGATGACTAATTTACAAAAATACAACATAGAAAATGTTTTTATAAGGTGTAATATCACTTTCTTATTAGGCAAAATTTAAGAGTTAAGTTAATTAGCAAATATTGCACAGAAATACCCTATTTTTCAACAAAACAAAAGCATTTAAGCCAATTTTCAAATACTATTAACAGAAATGATTTTAATATGCTATTTTCAAAAATAACAAATAAAGAGTCATATATATAACTTTATTTTTACATAAAATGTGTGTCCTTCTCAGTGATAAAATGGAGAAAATTGTAGAAGTCATATACACTTTAAGGCTGTCTTCGCGAAAAAATGAAGCGAAGGGCTCCACCGAACCCATCTTTTGGGGTAGAAAAAATTTGCTGATGATTACAAAATTTCATATGATTGTTACAGGAATATTATTCTACAATTAGTTGAAAGCCGTTTCTGTATAAAAATTATACGAAGGTCAAAATAAATACGCAAAGATGGATACAATTAATAATTACGAATGTATATTTCTTTTAGGAAAAAAACGTTTAACTACTTTGAAACTCTGTGGAGACATACAAAGTACTTTTTACCCCAATATATTGCAGTATTTTGTTTGCATTGATACTTCATTATAATTATAAACCGAATAAATATATTGAAATCATTAAAATACTCTTTTTGTTCGCTAGAGGGCACTGCATCTGATTCAGTCGAATCAGCGAAGAAGTGAAATTTTCAGGTTTGGCGGTTTTTTCACTTGACGGTTTGATACCTACTAGATTTCCCTTCGCCAATTTAAAATATAGAAACCCTGTTTAACCACATGGGGTCAACGCTGAAAAGGGACTTGCTTTTTTCTGGGATGTGTATGCTTGAGAGTAATTGATCCTGGTTTCATTGTTGTGAAAAAGGGCTTCTGTTTGTATTTACGTGGGTCTCCACACCACACCTCGGCCACAACCGTCGGTTGTGTCTCAGCGCGATTTTATTGGTTATTATTGAAACAATATTTGTTAGATAATTTGATATATTCCGAAATGTAATTAATAACTTGTACGCAGTTATACAATTAAGAGCTAAGGTAATTTTAGTTTTCCCTGTTGATGTGACTTTCAAATAAAAACTGAGCTAGTTCCAATCAGTTGCACTCTCATATAATGCAATAATTCATTTTAGAAAAATGTAGTATAATTTCTTCTATTATTATTCAGGATGTTAACAATTTTATTACTTTTTATTCAAATTCAACGAATATTACATACAAAATTATTACGTAGGTCGTTAAAAATTGTGATAGACTCTCAATCGTCAAAATTAAGCGTACTCAAATAGTTTTTCCTATTTAAGAAATATTATTTTGACAATAGGATACTTATTGGAGTTATACATTTTTTGAACTTCAACCCGAGATAGGAGGAGCGATGACGTGCTGCGTATGTGTACTCATATGGAATCAAAATTTGATTAAATTAATCAATTGACAAATTAATTTTGAAAACATCAAAACACTGTACTGTCATCGATAGTACAAAATTTTAAATCTCTTAATTCAGTCGTAGGTTAAAAGGACGAAGCTGGTACGGTTAGTACATCTGAAATAGGAATGGCAGTTCTTTGTCATCTGCATCTGTTAGGAGATAAATGCAATATAGTCCATAATATAACTTCGAAACTCCTTGAATCCTCGTTCATCCAGAAATTCAGTTTGACTCTTATTGTATTAACTGTTTTATTAGTTTAGTTTATTTAATATATTTGCGTTCCATTTTGAAACAACAGGAGGGCCACATCGGGACGCTTCTGAACCGTGGTCAGATGACGAGGACGATACCTGGGCCGATACCTTCCTCTCCGAACTTCAGCACCACATCAATGATAGGACGTTTGACCATCGATTCGTTCGTTGACCAGATTACACTAGGTTCACATATATTGCGGTTCTTAGATGGAATCAGGTTTCGAATCTGGTACCATCCGGCCCAGAAGCCGAGCCTCTACCACCAGGCCACCTCGGGTTCTGTTTTTTTTTAAGGAAGTAACAAAAAAATTTACAAAGTAGCTTTAAAAAAATTAACTTTAAAAGGTTCCTTTATCCCAACTTTTCTAACATATGAAATATTGACACTCAAATGTTATAAATGCAGATTAATCTATCGAAAATAAATCACAATGAAAACATGTTGCTCATGCTTTTTGCACGTATCCTGATTTTTTATCAAGATTTTTGATTACTTACTTTGTTCTTTGCTTTTTTTAAAATTTAGATTTATTTGTATCTTTTACCTTGAGTTGTTTCATTTTTGCAAAGATGGAATTTTTTAAATGTATTTTTCATTCACTCACTGGCGTGCTAAAGTTTTAAAATTTTGCACACTTATGTGCTCTCGATGATACTACATTGTTTTAATATTTTCAGGACTTAAATATCACTTAACTGATTAATTTAATTACATTTTTTCCATACGAATGACGCCACGCGGTGGAAAATTCCAGACAATATTGATTTCAAGATTGCATAATATTCATAATTATGAATTATAAACTAAAGGGGAAGACCAAAGGAAGCAACAGAGGGTGAAATAATTCTGAAATTTGAAGCGAATCGAGAAGTTAGACCATTTAAACTGCATTAAAAATTTAGAATTTTTATAATCTTATGAAATATTTTTATTAATCATCAAATCAACGCATTTTTAATTATGGAATTCTTGTAATATTCTCATTTACTTGTTATAAAACTCCACTAGTCAATTTTATGAAGAAAAAAAAAACTTACTGAATTATGCTTAAACTTTTACATAACGTGGTTAATTTCTACTGAAAAATAACTAATCGGGAATATCAGTATATAATATCAGATATCATTTCAGTTATCAGTATATAATATCAGAGTAGAAGTATCAGTACCGTCCTGCCTGTAAATCCCGTATTGCCGTCTGATTTTTTTTTTTTTTTTTTTAACGTAGGACTACGTTTCTCTCATTGGGGTCTCAGGAAGGAATTTGATTCACATGCCAAAACGACACAAAAAACGTTATGTGGGAGATCCTCTATATCTCGATAAATACATATGTTAAAACGTAACTGATGTCTTATTTTAGAGATAAAGGGTAGCAACAGAAGTTAGAAAAAAAAAATTGAAAATCGGATTGTAGTTTTGCGACTAGTGAGTCGCAAAGTTGGGCAAAAATACGCATGAATTGGTGACGCGATCCTCTATATCTCGGTAACTACATATGTTGAAAACATAACTAATGCCTTATTTTAGTTCGATGAAGAGTTTCATATAGTTAAAGATGTTCCAATTATTGTCATGGGTGACTTTAATGTAGATGTCAAAAGGAATTAGAAAGCATTCGGTTTCATGAAGAAGCATTTAGATTTGAACATGGTGCCAACAAATTATCCTAATATTCTGGGAAATTCATATAATGATTCAACTTTTACAAGAAACATTAGTCCCGAATTATTAAATTATGCATGTTACTTTTCATATCATCGACCGATCCTACACACAATTGTAACATATCCACGCACGATTAAAGAATTCAAAACAAAAGAATTGACATTGTAATATATTTTATGAAGAAATAAAACAATTTTCATTGTAACCTTAGTTTCATTTTATTTCGCCAATGTAACATACATTAGCATTTCAGAAAAACCAAAGAGAATTGAGAGTAACTTCGAGAAATAAAAGAAAATAGAGTGTAACTTCGAGAAACAAAAGAGAATCACGAGTAACTTCGAGAAACAAAAGACTATCGCGAGTAACTTCGAGAAACAAAAGACTATCGCGAGTAACTTCGAGAAACAAAAGACTATCGCGAGTAACAAATAGAAACCGAGAAACAAAAGAGTCACGCGAGTAAAGTAGTCCTACGCCTTTAACATCAGCGGCTGTTTGAAAAATACAGTTTCTTGTCATTTTTTTTGTCCCGACTTGAAAACATTTCCTATTTTTTACTTATCCGTAATCAACAATACTAAATAGAAACTTAAGTAGATTTAATTTTATTAAAAATAACTTCTGAAAAATCCTTTATCTCAAATTTTAATTCGTATGAAATGTCACTCCAGTTTTGAAAACATAGATGAATCTGTCTAAAAAAATTAGTGGAAAAATATATTGTTTATATTTTCGCCTTCATTCTGATCTTTCTTTTAAAAATTTTTTCTGTATTTATACTGGCGGGAACCTTATGTTTAGATACTTAAGCTATGACCCGGAGAAAAAAAAAATTAGATAAATAACACTTTTAGCAACTTTTGAAAGAAAAAATTTAAAAAGTATTTTGATGTAATAGAGTTGGATGATGTGTGGCTAAGAATATATAACCATGAGCTGTGTAACTGTTTGAACTATACTTATGTTATTAAATTTATAAAATTACACAGGATAGGATGGGCAGGTCATATTATTTGTGTTCCAATTAAGTGCACACCTAAAAGGTTCTTTATTGCAAAACCAATAGATAAGCGTCATACGTCATAACTAGCCACGCGCCTTATAGACGTGAAACTTTCCTCCACCTCTTCAACGTCTAAATTATTTAGGGTTGAAGTTAAAAAAATATATTCTCTATAGTCAAAATAATCTTTTTTAAAATGAGGAAAACCTGTTAGAGTATGATAACTTTTGATTTTACGTTCATCGCATTGATTAATATTATAATTATTATGATTTAATATACATAACTGGATAAAACTTTGCAATATGGAAGTTACTCCAAAATGTTCATATAGAGATATAAGTGCTTTCGCAAAATATTACAGAAGAAAATTGTGATACTATATTAGCATGAACTTCAAATTTTAATGGAATAATTCTCTAACACATTGTCAAGTATTCTATAAATTATATAAGTTTCGTATTATTTCGTGGAAAAATTTGTATATTATAAGCAAAAAAAAAAAAAAAAATGC
>BGPR01003666.1:34725-69809 GCA_013235015.1 Araneus ventricosus
TTTACAATATTTTCATAGTTTTAAAACATATGCAGTTGAAAAATAACATTAAGAATATATATATAAGTTATTTTTCAAAAAAATGTCTCCGAACACAGTCGGATACCTTAAATGCCCTCGTGACCGAATTTTCACAGTAAAATATGAATTAGAGTCTATTTTTTACATGGACGAAGTTTAAGGGCAGTTGGTCTAGTCTTTCCTGAGAAGCTCTAAAAAGTGTGAAAATCCGAAAGTGTCTGGATACTTTTGATCATATAAGTGTATCTTACAAATATTATCGTGAAGATAAAAGAAATTTGGGTTGTGTTAAGAGGTGTGGAGCCTTGGCATGAGAATTAAATTAAGAGAAGCTCTTCAATAATTTCAGAGGTGTGCGGAATGCAATTATATATTTTTGTTAATTCCCCCCCCCCTCCCAAATGAGTGTTATTTTGGTTTTTAGCCAATTATTAAGCGTTTTAGTGGTTTGATTGCAGAGAAGCGAATTTGATTTTTTTTTTTGGTTATAGATTGCTTTTAAAGAACACGAAATTCTAAACAAGGAAGGCTAATATTATTGATTTAAGTTTTAATTCAGTACATTGTCATTCTAGAAGCATAAAATACTGTTATCAAAACATTATGATGGACTGAAAAACTAGCTGCAGAAAAATTTCTCAAACAATTTTCTGACAGAACGAGAATTTGACTGACCTGCTCTTAAACCAGAGCCCGACCCTCTTGCCGTACCCTCAGGCGGAAGGGTTCTCCCCTTTTTTGTAATATGAAACTCTTTTTGTAATGTGAAAGAACTGTCCTTGCGGTTTTTTTATGAGGGTAGGGAACCCTTGAGTTATTTTCAGGTGCCAGAAAGTACCATTTATTTCCTTCTTGGCAAAAAGGCTGAAAATTTTATGAAAAAGATGACGTCACAGCCTAGTAAACTTCAGCGCCATCTCTTGGGAAAAGGCATTTTTTAAATTCTACGAAACAAGCCTTAATAGTTTCATGTGACTTTGTTTAGCAGTGTTTACCAAAACAAGAGTGCATCAAAGTAAAAGATGTTATACATTTTTTTAATTATACATTCAAGACAATTTGATGAAAGTTTACTACTCCTTGTGATATCAGTTTAAATAATGATAAATTCCTTATAGCAAAAAATCACATGAAATCATTCAGTTGCAAGACTAGTGGAAACAAATTTTCAAAAAAAAAAAAAAAAAATGTAATGCTAGTACTTTTTTATGCTAGTACTATAAAATTAAATCTCAAACTGAATAAATTAGAAACAAAAGTGGTACAAAAAGATTTCACAAATTATACTCGTATACAAAAAAAAATTACTTCTTGAAAGTCAGTTAACAGCTAGGTTGCAAATACATTTTTAAGCAATGTAATTATAAATTTTTTACCTTCTAAATATTGTTATAAAAGTATTCTATGTTTTGCCGTTGATCTTCTTTTGAAGTAAATTTGTTGTTTTAAATCGTTTAAGCACCCAATAATTTTAATCTTATAGTTTTAAGGTCTGAAAAATTATTTTTCAAAGTGAATAAACTGAAGTGTTTTTTTTTTTTTTTAATTTCAAATTCACTGTCATTTTATTTATTTTGTAAGTTCTAAAATAACTGCACAGCAAAAATTGCAGTAAATATTTTCTAGTGGTGGAAGAGGAAACAATTTGTAAGAAAGTACTTTTGTAATCAAATATACAGAACAATAATATAATCTGCAATTTAGTAATTACAGGTGCTATTAGTTATGCATTTGCAGCTTTTCACATTTTCAGAAATTTGGATTTTGCATAAGAAAAACATCTAATGCATGAAAAAAGCTCTTAGATAATTCTCAGAAAGTGCATACACTAAAGTATAAGTTAGTAATTAGTTAAGATCTATAATTACATACATACCTCAGAACACTGAGCTTAGTTACTTGATGCAACTCCTAAAAAAAGAAATCAAAAGTAAAACACAAACAGAAAAATATTTGGTTTATAAAATTTTAATCTTTTGAAAATTGATGCAATAACCATAAAAATATGATATACCAGCCATAATTAAATAATATTATTCAATATATGTCATGTCACGGTAAAGAAACATTTCTAAAATAGCAATACTTTTTATACAGAAATTATCTATATCCAATCCTCCAATCGTGGCCCAACATCTAATTTTTACAACATTACAGACAGGCACATACTTCCAATTGGAAAAATGCTTTAAATCATGTAAAATATTTTATGTTGTTTGAATCAATTGAAAAGAATTTATAATATTTGAATCAATTGAATTGCTGAAAAAATTACAAAGTCTAACTTTTTACACAGTCTCCCAGTCACATTTAGTAGAATATTCTTGACACACTAACATTTTAAACAAAAAAAAAAAGTTCCACTCTTCTGCAATAAAACTAGCTGACGGGATTTGAATATCACCATTTTAAGCCAATCAATGGGCGCCTTAATCAAGCTCTGCTCCATGATTGGAGGATATTCCTCAAGCCAACCACTCAAATGGTTTAAAACTGGCTAAGAATCTTGATATTCAAAGCTTCACAACTCAGCCAGTTTTAGTTGTATAAAGAGTGGAACTTTTTTTGTTTAAATTATTAGCACATTAAGAATATTTTAATAAATACGACTAATAGGAATGGGGGACTGTACAAAAATTTATACTTCGTAATTTTTTCGACAGCACATTTATCGATTCAAACAATCATAAAATATAATTCTTAACATCATTTAAAGTATGCCTATATCTAAGAGTTTAGAAATTAGGACCTTGCTTAGAGCAGACATCGAATATACAAAACTCAAGAGTGCAGATGCCTTTATGTTCCAGCATCGCTTCTCAACCATTGGGGCAATTTTGATGAAACTTGGTGCAATATTAGAACAATTAAAGTACTGGTAAGGGTAAATTAACACTAACCCAACATCTCAAGGTAGGATGGGAGAGAGGCACTTAAATGTATATTACAAATGGCTGATTGACATGAAATTTCATATGGCTGGGATGATTTTAATGAAATCTGACACACATTTTTCATTGGCTGACTAAAAATACTGTGGACTTAAATCAACCCTAATCCAATACTTCAGGGTAGGTAGTATCGATAAAATATGTGCAATAAATGGATCAACTGGCATGAAATTTGATTCAGATTATTCAACTTATCGAACTAAAACTATGGAGGGGTAAAATCTCCTCTAATCAACCCTTCAGGATGATAACTAACTCCAATCCACCCTGTTCTGGGCAGGGCGGTGATAAGTTGTTTAACCGTTTGAGTGCGGCAAAGCGCTATCGCACTTCACTTTTTATGTGCCGAAAATGCCACCGCACTCAAACGGTTAAATACTACAAGATATGGCAGACTAACATGAAATTTGATCTCATGTTTCAATGAGCGAACCTAAAAATGTGATGAGGTTAAATATTTTCTAATGAACCCCTCAGGATACAGCGGAGCCATGTAGGAATGTTCAGATAGAATGGCCGAAGCAATTTTGATGGAATTTTGTCTGCATTTTTCACTAAACAACTAAAAATTCAAAAATAAGAAATGAGCCTTAATTCCCCTCCCCCATCTAATTTGGATGGAAGTGAGTCAAGGAAATACATTGAACAAAGGACAAATTAGCATGGAATTTTTAAGCTCAAGGTTCCAGAAAAGGAATATGCCCCAAAATGGACTTAGTAGTTTAAGAAAAAAATGGGATGTAAACTGTACAGTGAAATGAAACTTATTATGCTTTAAATTTGGGAATTAATTCAAAAGAATTTAAACAATGTTCCAACAATATAATAATAATAAACACTATATATATATATTTGCTATTATGTATTATTTTGTTAAGATATATTGTTTTGTTTCTTGTCTCCCAAAAGGTTTTGGCAAGAAAAAGACCAGGCTATGCTGGGCACTCTGTTAGTTTTAAATAAAATCCCCGCTCATTATTTTTTGTTAATTCAATTACCAAATGTAAGGTATATTATATAAATCACATGATTCCATATTTAAAGTGAAAATCTGCAGAAATTATAAAAGAAAATTTAGGAGAAACTTAAGAATATACTTAAATAAATATTTAAAATGTAATTTTACTATCTATTCACTCCATCTTTAAAATATGACAAATAAATTGTGTACTACATTTACAAATACGGTAAAATAAAAGAAATTTTTCTATATTTTTATTAACATAACAAAGAGGTTTCAAACAGTTAAAAGAGTAAGAAAATAAAATTTTTCTGGGATTCACTCAAGATACTAAAAGGAGCAGGGTTCAAAAGTGGAATGAGGTAAAATATTTCATAAAAAGGAACGAATTAAAAAAATGCAGAGAAATTAATAGCATTAAATGTATGTACATCATACAAAATGAATGCAGTTTCTGTTTTATTAATGCCTATAGATTTTCCAGCTAGGGAAGGAATAACGAAAAAAATAATCATTTAAAAGTTGCTAACTCTAAAAAATTATATTTTAGCCTGCGATTAAACATAAAGAACATTTTAAGAATTATAATGTGAAACAGATAAAATGGGTATATAAGAATATTTAATACATCTAAACTAATTCTTTTTCCTTATTACCCTATGAATGAGTGAGAAGACTTGGTGTCATTATTCAAATAAAAATCTATGATGATGTATATTCAATTCCAAAGTTTTTTTACCATGAATGTAATGCAGTATGCAGAGTCATGAACAGCAAACAATGAAATATGCAGTACAGAAATGCTTCATGTTCATTTCATGTAAACAATGCTTGGACAATTAACAGATTAAAGAAATTCAACTGATAATTTGAAATTCTTATTTCAGATTATTCAAACCAGTTTCCTCATGATATAAATATTATATATGTTTAAGGCAACAATAAGAGTCAATACTTGGAGGAGAACGGGGTACAGTAGACCTAGGGGTATAATGGAAACCCCCCCCCCCCATTATTTATTTTATTTCCGGTTTTGAATGATTCATATTTTGACACATAGATGGTAGGCCTGCAATGCTAAAAAAAATTAAAATCATGTGCCTAATTAACATTAGTGATTTTATTCTTGATTGGTGATTTGTGGTAGGTAAAAGTAAATATTTTCAGTGAGACATATTTTATTATCTTGATTCAAGAATTGTGATTTGGAAAACAATGCTATACAGAATAAAAAGGTAAGATAATATATTATTATATTCAATATAGCTAAAATAATTGAACATAAGGTTTATTTTTTTATCTATTAGTTCACAAACTTCCACATGGGATAAAATGGATCATGGTCCATTCTATGCCAATTCTGTACCTCATATGCTTATACAGTTAGATATTATATAAGAATTAGCCAATTATTTTATTTTTAGTGAGTAAATTAAACATTGAATCATGTTGTCTACAAATTTTAAGTGTATGTATTATATTTACAAATTTCAAAATTATCTCAAATTACACACCAAAGAATAGTAAAAAAAGATCTTAAGTTATTTATTCTTTTAGATTTTTTTTCTTAATTTTATAAACATTCAGGAAATTTTTAATTCATAAACTTTAAGAAATGTATAGCTATATTATCATGAAATTAAATGAAATAGTATGATTTTTTTTGAAAAAAATTAATATTCCTGTTAATTTGTATCCGTAAATTAAGTGTTAAATGAAATAAAGTTAATTAAAAGAGGTAGTAGTGTCACATAGAACATTTCCACAGATGATGTAAAATAGACATGAAAATTTAAATTATTATTTTATCAGTAATATATTAATTTAGCCCAATTATGTTATTACAAAGGATATATTTAACTTACGTTTTGCCTTTGTTGCTTCAAATCCCATAACTCCTATCATTCAAGTTCAACTTACGTTTTTAGTGATAACTTTAGGTTCTATTTATAATGATACAGAATGCAATAATGAGGGAATCATTTCACAGTATGATGCTAATTTTGGTAGTGAAATAAAAGTAGGCATTACATTTTAGTCAAATTTATGAAATAAAAGATAGTGGTCCATTTTACTGGTTTAGTAATAGAAAAAAAAATGAAGATTATGTTCTTGTGAGATTTATGCGGCAAAAACCTAACTAAAACATGTTCATCCCCCCTCTCTATATTGTAGATGAATATCCAGTAAAAGTCCAAGAAATTGTAATGAGTCTACCAGAACCTACATTTTCATAAGAAAACTGGACTCAGTGACGTAAAAATCTTTGGTGTGTAATTTGCCAAGTTTAATATTCATTAGTATCGCATTATATATATGCAGTGAAGTCATCTATAAACAAATATGAAGCATTCAATGTTTTGTGCCATTAAAAATTGTATTACTTTAATACATTTTTAAAAATGTATTGGTGGTCCATAATAACCCATGCTGTGGACCATTACATCCTGGCCTTGGGGTACAATGGTCAACTTTGTCATTTGCTACTTAAAAATACATGTTTAAAAAAGTATACATAATTTAGATTTAGAGTAAGTATAATATAAACCTTAATATGTAGATAGCATGTATGCGTATTTTCAGACACAAACTTTTTAGAGCAAACATTCAAAATTTACAAAAGCGGTCCATTGTACCCTGGTATCACCTATATTAACATTGAAGTCAGGCTCCAAAAAACATTGAATAAATGTTTAAAATGAAAAACAAAAAAATATAAAAGTACAGAAAATTACTTTAAATTTTGTTTTAGTAATTTCAACACAAGTTATCGTCTTTTCAATAGCATCTCCACACCCTGAAAATACCAGCTGCCTGTTATTTCCATCCTGAAAATAAATAAAATCATACACATAACTGTTTAGCCAAAATAATACAAATAGGAAAGAAATTTCAAAATCTCCATTCAGAAATTTGAATATTTCCATTGTTATTAATTTTAAAAAATTGGGGGAGGGAGATTTGAATTGTTCCAAAACTTATCACAGGAGAGGGAAACCTTTTTGCACTGAAATCTCTCATTAAATTTCGGCAGTTGGGCAAAAGGTAGCAAGAGAAGAATCTTAAGGGTAATTGTTCTGTAATTATTATTATATTACAGACAATTGTATATTTCAATGCAAATTGTTAATAGCTGGAAAGGCTGCATAAGAAACTCTAGAAGACTACATGTGACCTTGAAGCCGCAGGTTCCCCAGCCCTGACCTATGGCAAAATATACTACTAAGGCCCATTATTTACAAATATAACTTTACAGCATTATTATGTTAAAGCATAACATTATCTTAATCAATTTCATGCTAATTAGAGTCAGTGACAGCTCAAGTTTACAGAACATACAAAGCTATAAGAAACCTCATAACCACTGAATGACATCTAAGGTCTGTAGAAAGATCTCTATAAAATTAAACAACTTACGTTTCAAATATAGTTTCATTTCACAGAATATGAAATACAGTACAACCCCGATTAACTGAACTATAGGGGAGAGGCCGTTTCGGATATTGATATTTTCAGTTAAACCATGGTCATGTGTTATTATTCTGTATCGAATTACAATATGCAATTCTGAAATGTTTTCAGCAGAAAATGAATTCAAAACTCTCTTCGTAGGCTACACTCATATCTTTAATTAAAAATAACTTTCTGCGGGGTGCAATATCCGTTTTGGGCGCAATGTGCCCGACAGACACAGGTAAACAATATTGTAATTAATATTGTTAATACCTATTAATTTTATTTTCAGTATTCTAAAATAAATCACTGACATTCTTGGGCATGCTTAAAAGAACCAGCGGGAGCGTTCTCCCCTAAACTTTCTCGTATACTTCCCCAAAAAGATGTCGTTTCCCCTTCCCCTGCGTGGCTAAAAAAATTCGAACCTACTGTTACCCAGAATCCAATGACTATCAGAAGGTTTTTCATTATAGTGATTGAAAAATATCTTGGTAAAAAATCAAATTCAAAGAGATGCGTACCGATTTTCCGCTCTTGCCGGCTCAAGGACAAACTGACGTAATTCGCTCCATAGCTTTCGAGTGCACAGAAGATTGCTATGCATGTGCGTGGAGATAATGGATTCTTTTCAAAAGTAAATTATACAGACCGACACACAGTCAACCCTTTGACGGATTTGGCCCAAAATTGTATACGGACCTACATCATGACGATAAAACAGTGTACCAAATTTTATCCATCTACCTATTTAAGTTTTTGAGTTACAGTGTTCACATGACTGCGGGCATAGACTTCCTGTTGATGGATTTTGTCCAAAATTTGATAGAAACCTACAAATTATGTTTAAAGACCAAATTTCATCACTATAACTCTAATAGTTTTCGAATTATCGTGTTCACAGACACACAGCCAATCATAATTCCAAAATTGTGTTTTTCGGACTCAGGGAGG
Source organism: Araneus ventricosus (assembly GCA_013235015.1). NCBI lineage: Eukaryota > Metazoa > Arthropoda > Arachnida > Araneae > Araneidae > Araneus > Araneus ventricosus. The sequence continues at coordinate 43,066 of BGPR01003666.1, forward strand.
TCTAAAACGTGGAGATTCGTCAAAATCTCAAGTTCGAATTTCTTGACGATTACAATACTTTCTCTTTGTATACTTCATATATGAGAAAGTAAAAAAGTGGGGATATCGTTACAAAAAAGTCTCACCTTCATGATTTTTTCTGTGCAATTACAGTACGTGTTTTTCGGATTTGTGATTTCAGAGTTATTTCTGCTAACCCTTGTTTGGTTAACCAGAGTTTTATTGTAATAGTATTAAAACAAAATTCTTATCAAACATATTAAGTACTACAATCTCCCCCTATAAAACTGCTAAGTTATCTTGAATGAAGAAATCTAATACACAATTTTTATAATATCACCATATCAGAAAATCTATTTAATAAATGGATTCCCCAAAGGAACATGAAAAAATATCTAAGAACATTTAATGAATCGTTAGGCGATTATTTTGACTTTGTGCAAATTTTAGATAAGCTTGCAAAAAATGAGCAATTACAGGATGTTTATTCTATTAAAGTCTATATTTTTATTAACATGCATTATTCTAAGAAATACCTTCATAGTTTTTTCAACAAATCCCATAATATTCTTGACTTTACTGCCTCGTTTCACTCTCACCACTAAGATATTATCAGGCAAATCTTTGAAATCCGCTTTAGGATCCTTATCTTTAACGGTAACTTCTCCTTTTTCATAATGTTCAGACACTATATTATAAATAATAAGATAAATCTATCAGATATATTCAATCATTAATATAATTCGTACAGAACGTAAATTAGCAATTTTAATGAATTTTACCAAAAATTAGTTATTTCATACTTACAAACAGATTTGGTAGCCATTTTGATATAAAGTATGGTAAATCGACGACAAAAAATAATAAAAGTTATAGTTACAATATTTGGTTAAATCTATTTTTTCTACTCAAGACGTGCACATTTTTCGAACACGCTCAAATTTCCGAAAATATAAATAAATAAATTGAATCTGTTGCCAGATCAAGTGTGCAATTATAGTTCTAGAGCATGCGAACGAAAGCCGATTGGAAAAGGAAAGGAATGTTTCATTTGGAAGATATAATTCCTATAAACTTATTTTAATGGTTTAATCTCCATTTTTAAAGTTCAGAAAACTCATTTTAATTACAAGTATGAGATAGGCGGCTGATAATTATCTAATTATGCAACCCACAAAAAGTGCACGCGAACAGTATCCCATTTATCATTATTTTTCTTGTTTGATTAGCGGGTCTATTCTGGTACCCCCGGTTGGGTTGGGAGACGTCACTTTTTCCGCCCGCTAACGACAAGTCCGATTCTCGTACCCGTATTTCCAACCGGTTGGGATCTCGCTCGGTCGAAAAAAGGACTCCGATTTCTCGGCAGCTCTGTACCTGCCGTAAACTCGTTTCGTTAGCGAGAAGTGTTGTTCGTTATCAGACGTTATCAAATTTTCGTTCAAAATGGAGGCTGCTAAGACGTTAATTGTGTTTTGAAAGGGTTTATCGGGATAAATGTAATCCATTTGACCAATCTGAAGAAAAATTTATCAATTACTTTAGATTTTTCGAAAAGTAGTTAAATCTTTTATCGAATTTAAATAATTTAATCTAATAATTTAATACGACAATCTAAAGTAATTAAATCTTTAAAAGTAGTTAAATCTTTTACTACTCCACCAAGATAGTCAATAATGATATTTGATAATTATCTAAGATCAATTACATTTAAAGATTTAATTACTTAATGTTTTCTTATTAAATTAAATTATTAAATTAAATTAGGGTAACATTTTAACACTTCTTTTTACATTGAGTGTGGGATGACTTTCCTCATTCCGTATATATATCATTACAATTTTTTTATTTGGGTTTTAATTCAAAGAAATTTGTCAAATATTTACAAAGTAATTGCAAAATCCGACAATAAAAGAATTTTTCTTGTTCCTTGATAAAGATGTAATTTTTTTAATCTTGTGAAAATTTGCTGAATTTAATAACTTTCTTCATGTTTTATTTTCTTATGTAATTGGAAAAATAAACAAATGGTTTGTAATATTAATTTATAATATTTATCCATGTTAAAATAATTGGCATGGAAAAAAGTGTATTACTTTTCCTCTCTCTAGAAAACTGGTAAAATTACATCAATATATTGAAAAAAAGACTGCAATTTATGTTCTATAAATGTATAATATTATTATAAATGTATATTTTTTAAAAGATAAATGGTTTACCCCCCCCCTTAACAATGGACTTCTGAAAGCAAGAAAGATGCATTATAATGCATCTTATAAGAGCAGAAGTTAAATCTTCCCACCTCTTACCCTTGGTGTCTTTTGAAAAAATGCGATCAACTTTCCCACATAAAATTTGTGGATATTTTTCAAAATAATCCAACATAATTTCAAATTGGGAAGCAAATGTACGATACTCCATAGTTCCTTTGGCGATTCAAAACTCGAACTGATAAGGAGAGGACATGATTTAGGAAATTCAATTCCGGATGAAACTTGGCATATTAGTAGCATACCATTAGGGTGTTCACCCATTAATCTAAAAAAGGGTAATGGCCTCAAACTTTTTGCACAACTTATATACCAGTAACTCTTCACAAGCAACAAGTGCTCAGATAGTCCGCAGTTCGGTCCTGGATGCCGTTTTTTTTTATTTCTTTCAAAATTATTCTAAATTAAATTAAAATTAAAAAATATTTTAAATTAAAACTTTAATTATTTTTATGCAGAAAATAACTTCATTTATATGATACTTGAATTACAGATAAAACTATAATAAAAATAATATATAAATAGTAAAATAAAATTATAAATACATCTTTAATGGTGATAAATATTAACTATAATAAAAATTATCATTCTAAATTCAATGAAAGTTTTAAATTATTGTGTTTTATGTTCACAAATTCATCGTTCTTACTTTATCTTGGAAACAGTAGAGAGCAGATGTGAATATATTGAATACGTATGCAGATGGTCCAATATTTTAATGATGTGTAAAAATAACAGAGAGCAGCTGTTAATCTATTAAATTCGTAGGCAGATAGTCCGAAATTTCAATAATTGAAAAGGGACCATTGGGTAAATGTCTTTACTCATTATCGTATGAAATTAGTAGAATTAATTTATAAAATTTATGAGTGATGAAGCCTAAAATATATCTTTCATGTTGTGGGTAATTATAGTTATGATTTATTAACTTTAAAGTTATATTTATCATTATTATAGTACTTATAAAGTAAATTTACAAATGATTCAAGTATCATATGAATAAACAGTAATTTTATGTATAAAAAAATTAATATTTGAATAAAAAATTGTTAAAAGTTTTTCATTTAATTTGTAATAATTTTGAAAAACTTAAAAACAATGTCAATCTTTCTAATCAAAGAGAGATAATTTTTAATGTGAGCCAAGTTTGTATTCCTACAAATCTAAAGGACCGTTGCTCTTGTGAACTGAACAATAGCCATTTATCAATTGTGCAAGGTGTCAAAATTTTTTTGGTTTCCAGTGTTTTTATGATGATTATTATTCCGGTTATTGTATATAATTTAATGTAGAAGTATAAAGTTACTAGTACAAAATGAAAGATAAAATGGAAATTAATTAATAAATCTAGAATAAACTTCTAAAATTTATGAAAGATAATTCCTAAACAAAAATGTTTTATGATGTGAGTCATTAGAGATAAAATTTATCACCATTAAAGATGTATTTATAATTATTTTACTGTTTATATATTATCATTTTATCTGTAATTCAAGTATCATATAAATGAAGTTATTTTCTGCATAAAAAAATTAAAGTTTTAATTTAAAATACTTTTTAATTTAATTTGGAATAATTTTGAAAGAAATAGAAAAACGGCATCCAGGACCGAACAGCGGACCTAGCGAATGATAGTCCAATGCACTGACATCTAAGCTATCTGAGCACGTGTTGCTTGTGAAGAGTTACTGGTATATAAGTTGTGCAAAAAGTTTGAGGCCTCCGAATTGGCTGGTCATTGCCCTTTTTTAGATTAATGGTTGAACACCCTAATGGTATGCTACTAATATGCCAAGTTTCATCCCGAATTGAATTTTCCAAGCCGTGCCCTCTCCTTGTGAATCTGAAACCATAAACAAAAATATCGCAGACGATCGCTTGATTTGCTGCGCGCGCAGCAGAAAAACGTCACTTCCTAGCGTAAAGCGAGATATTCCAAACGACCGATGTACGAGAATCAGACCCCTTCTTTCGGTCGAGAAAAAGTCGTTTTAACGTCTCGCGGTCGAAAGGCGAAACGCTCCCAACCCAACCGGGGTACCAGAATAGACCCGTAGGATAGTGCCATGCAATGAGCTGAGCTGGACAGGACTTTTCGATGAGAAGAAAGGAATTTTACTTCCTTTTACAAAAAAATTATTATCGTATTTAGTTTTTCTCCAAAACTCCTCCAGGAGACAGTTTTGGGAAGCAGACGCTAGGGATGACCAATATTTGACGAACTGTTATTTTCTACGCAATATTAAAAAGTCACAAATACCAGTGATGAATACTAGGCATGACGAATATTTGACGAACTGTTATTTTCTACGTAATATCAAAAAATCACAAATACCAGTGATGAATACTACAGGCAAAAAGGTGTGATTCAGTCATTTTTAATTAAATGTGCATAAAGTGTTTTTTTTTAATTTTAATTTCATATCTTTTAATATACTTTTGTAAGGTTTTAGTTCTATATACTGTCAACAGATGGCGCCATCAAATGCTAATCTAAAAGCTCTCACAAATGTATGAACTACCCTTCCCACACGGGGGGGGGCATCAACTCACCCACTAAGGTCGAGGCGGAGCAGCGTCTTCACCGTGCAGATCCATGGCCCACGGCATTGGCTCTTTGGTCACGGTAGATCACCTTACACCACCTCCCTATTATTTTATCACAAATCGCAGTTTCCTCGTTTCCTGTTCCTCCTGATCGCAATTTTCCCCGATCGCGGTTCAATAAGTCTTTCTGTGAATCATCCTTCTTGTTGTAATATGCGTTTTTGAATGATTACGGAGCTTTTGTAATTCGAAGAGGGAAACGAATAAGTGTTCCAGCTTCCAGCCCATAGGAGCAAGGGGAGAGTTATTTTCTTCATTCCCCCCGGTGTGACTTCAGCAGACCACACAGATAGACTTATTGTGGTTGATCGTTTTCTGAAACGCATGGCTATTATTATTTATTTTTTTACTTAAAAGAACAGTCGGAAATTGGATTGGACAATAGCATCGTATAAAAAATTAATTGATTACTTTGGCAAACTTTATTGGTATATTAATCTGAGAATGATCGATTTTAAATCAGATTTTTATAGGCATTATAAATGTAATGATTTTTTTTTAGTTTTATTAAATCAATATTCTGAAAATTTTGTTATCTTGCAACTTGTAGCGGCATTGAAATGTATTTCAACCTCATTCTTTCATTCGTTCTCTCCTCTTAATTGCCAATTTGATACACTGATGAATGGGTTGATTAATTATTTCAATGAAACAGACGATTGAAAAAAGTAACATTTGCCGATATTTTTTCTTTTATCACACGAACTAAAAAGATGAGAATATTTTATGATAATTTTCAGAAAATTACCGTTATTTTATTAACTTTTAAATCTGTGATATATTTTTAATTATGAATGTTTTATTTCATTTGAATGCAACTATGTTAACAACTCCTTTAAGAATATTTTGAGCACTTTATTAACTATCAAATAAATATTTCTTTGGAGATGAATCATAATAAAAACTGAAAGTCAAATACAAATTCTGACTACCATTTATGCTCTGAAAATACATTTTGGATCATTGCGATATCCGCATGTTATTCATTCATTATTAGTGAATGAATGACTCCAATCAGGTGTCGTTCACCAATAATGAATGTTTTCATTCATTATTGGTGAATCATGGATACATTTTCCATTTACTCATCTTATAAATTTTCGTTATAGATCTGGGGAGATACATTTTCGTTTAAATTCTGTCACTTTTAAAGAGTCTTTTATTTATTTTCATACTTTGAATGAAATTCCGTCATTAAATATATAATAAAAAATGCATTACTTTAATACATACTTATTATATAAAATATCAAATTTCTAAGGTAACGGAGTTCAACTCGATTCGAATGTACCTTACCATACAATTTTGAATAGTTATTTTAATAAAATTAATTTTAACATGATAAGGTTTATAGGTTAGCATACCTATATATATATATAAGAGCATTTTTTGAGTATTATGTTCGTTTTTGTCTACTATATGCACGCCCAGACCATTTAATATACTGTGTATAATGTCCTGGCGTGCAACTATAATTTTTTGATGTAACTTGTAAAAATGTGCTTATCATTTGCAGAATAATAAATATCATTATTTAAAGCTCTTTTTAACTTAATTGAAAAGGTAGCTTTTCTGCCATAGAAATAGCTATGAGTATCGAAAATCTTATAGAAAATTTAGAGACCAGAAAAGGCGGAAAGTCTGTACCTATTGTTTTTAAAATAAACGACCTGATAATTTAGCCTATTTATAACCATTTGAAAATAATTTCAAAAGATTTTTTTTTTGAAAAATATCACAAATTCACAACGAATTCTGAAAACTATCTATGAGCGACAGATTCCGAGTTATTGAAAGAAATACTGAATGTCAACTTGAACAATGCTGAATTATGTCTTTGAGAATTTCGCGGCAGTTAAAGCACCGAGACTGCACAATAGATGCGAATCTCGACTTGGCAATTACTCAAAATATTCCCGTTAAGATAGTGTTGCGTCTGTGAACATGTTATGAAACTCCAAGAACGATCATCAGTATTTGTAGAACACTTTTTAATGACGGAACACAGAACAACACCAATACAGAAACCATAACTGAAACTAGCAAAAACAGTTAAACATACAGTTACAGAGACAACAGTTAAGCACACAGTTAGAAATTAAGAATTGAATAGAATAGATCCAAACACTCCTCCCCCCCCTACATAACGTAGTCCTTTAAATAGGATGGACGAATTATAGTTCGTCGAGATCGGCTTTGATGGGATTCATCAGGAGCCTTCTTAGGAGTCTCGATTTCAGCTGGAGGATCACTCGGCTGAATTGGAGTGTTTGAGCTGGACGGTATCGCTGAAGAGGACACAGGAATAGTTGAATTCTCTTGAGTTTCTGGGGAAAATTAAGGACTTGCCAATGGAGTTTTCCGGTTTCTCATCTGGTCGATGTGACAGCGGACCGATCTACCATCAGGAGTAACATTTTTGTAGGAAAGTGGACCTGTTTTTTCTATAACTGTCCCTGGAATCCAAGTCGGACCTGAAGAATGATTTTTTATGTAAACTGCATCATTTGGTGAAAAAGATCTTAACTGGCCCTTTGATAAGCGCTGGTCGAGCAACTCTTCATTTTTCTTTTTCCGATCTTCAACCAAATCGGGATGTAGGAGGTCTGGAACTGTTCTGAGTCTTCTTTTCATTAGAAGTTCGGCTGGACTAAAACCTGTTGCTGCAGATGGTGTAATGTGTTGGGTAAGCAGAAAACTCGTAAGTCGCCGATTCCAGTCACCTGAAATTATTCTCTTTAATGCATCCTTAGTTGTCTGGACAACCCTTTCCGCCTGCCCATTGCTTGATGGATGAACACACACGAACACAACGATGGCGCCACAAGAATATGCCGTATTCCATTTTTTGAAAGAAAGTTCTGAAATTCCTCTGAGGTATACTGGCTACCATTATCGGATGCCACTGAATCTGGTATACTATGAGTTGCAAAAATTTCTCTCAAGATCTTTATAGTAGCACTGGAAGTAGCTGAACTCAAACGTTTAACTTCCAACCATTTTGAAAATGAGTCTACAAGCAAGAAAAACATTTGGCCTTGGAAGGGACCAGCAAAATCAATATGTACCCTTGACCATGGCTTTGTAGTAACCTCCCACGGATGAACAGGAGCACGTGGTGGAGCATGTCTAGTTTGTTGACATGGTTCACAGAGACCAACATGGTTTTCGATATCTTCTTCAATCTTTGGCCACCAAACGTAACAACGAGCAAGTGATTTCATTTTTTCAATTCCTGGATGAGAAATATGGAGTTCATCTAAAACTCTTCCGCGAAGTACTTCTGGTATGACTACTCTGTTTCCCCATAACAAACAATTTTTATGAACAGAAAGTTCATGACGTTTAAGGTAGAAAATTCTACATTCTTTTGCACTTTCAGGCCATCCCTTTAGAACCCAATTCAATATTCGAGATAGCACGGGGTCTCTTAAAGTTGCTTGAGAAATTTCATCAACTGGATGCAATTGCAATTCTTCGAGAAATAACACCTCAGGAGGTGAAGGGATATCTGTTTCTGGAGTCTCTAGAGGAAGACGACTCAGAGCATCAGCATTTTGTATCTTTTTTCCAGGACGGTGAATAATAGTAAAATCATAAGCATTCAGCATCTGAGACCAACGCAACATGCGCGGTGAAAGTATATCAGGAGTAAGCTTCATTTTGTTGAAAAGTCCAAGGAGCGGTTGATGATCTGTAACTAGAGTAAATGTATGCCCGTACAAGAAATAATGAAATTTTTTAACACCAGCTATGATGCTAAGGGCTTCTTTATCTAGTTGGGAATAATTCCGCTCTGTCGAGGTTAATGTTCTGGAAGCATACGCAATTGGAGCTTCACGACCATCTGGCATGAGATGACTCAAAACATAACCTACACCATATGGTGATGCATCACATGTTAAAATGAGAGGAAGTTTTTCATTGAAAGGAACTAACACACTATCTGAAGAAAGCAGTTCCTTTACAGCAACGAATACTTTTTCATGTGAGCAGAAGTCCATTTCTATTCTGCGTTCTTTTCTAATAACCGGTGAAGAGGCTCAGCTATAGTAGCTTTGTCTTTTAGGAAACTGTGGTAAAAATTAAGCAGACCCAAAAATGCTTGAAGCTCGGTTTTGTTTTTAGGACGCGGGGCTTCATGAATAGCCCTGACTTTGGAATCTGACGGATGGATTCCTGAAGCATCGATTACAAAACCCAAAAATTCTACAGCTTTTGTTTTGAATATACATTTGTTCTTATTAGCTCGTATTCCCGATTCAGACAAACGCTCTAGCACTAGACGTAAATGATTACATAATTGTTCCTCAGTTGCTGCAAAAATAAGGACATCATCAAAATAAGGAAAAACACCTGGAATTCTTTTCAGTAAATCTTCTATAAAATTTTGGAATAAACCAGGAGCAACATTCACACCAAATTGCAAACGATTTACTTTGAATGCTCCCCTGTGCGTTACAATTGTCTGAGCTTCAGCAGAAGCATCATCAACCCTTAACTGCAAATAAGCCTGAGCTAGATCTATTTTTGCAAAGAATTTTCCATCAGCTAAATTGGCCAAAATATGATTGACTGAGGGTATTGGAAATGGATGGTTTTTCATGGCTTTATTAATTGTTACTTTGTAATCAGCACAAAGTCGAATTTCTCCAGATAGTTTGATTATTGGCACTATGGGAGTGCTCCACTTTGGGTTTGAGATGGGTTCTAACACACCTTGATCCAAAAGCTTATCAATAGCAACGTCAACCTTTTTCCTCATTGCAAGCGGAATATTTCTGGCCTTAAAAGAGATTGGTGGGAATTTAGGATCAATGGGTAAAGAAATTGCTGGACCTTTTTATGATCCTAAATCTTCAGAGAAAACATCTTTGAATTCTTCAAGAACAAATTCTATATCAATTTCAGTACGGTAAACGCCTACGAACTTTATTCCTAATGGCTCGAACCATTCCATTCCCAGGAGATTTACACGTGAGCCCTCAGCAATCAATAATCGCAATTTACCCTTGAAGTTAGCATAACGCACATTTACATAATTTGCCCTCGAATACGTATTGGAGATTTTTGATAGTCACATATCTGAAATGTAAGAGGGAAAATTTTGGGTTTCTTATTTGGCCATAAGCGATCTAGTTCGTTTGAAGAAATGATACTGTAATCAGAACCCGAATCAAGTTCCATTATACATTCACCTTCCCCTAACTGAACGGAAACGTTTCGTTTCATTTGTGTACATTTTGAATTCTTCAAGTCACTCAAATTATAGATAGCAGCAGTTTCGTTTACAGATTCGCTTTTCACAGCATGAGTTGATGAATATTTTTGCATATGCCCTGTACGAGGCATCGAATCATTTTTGCGTTTGGCCCTGCAAGCACGCTCAATATGTCCTTTCTTTTTACAAAATCGGCAAGTGACATCTCTAAATTTACATGAGGAACGGTCATGATGACCCCCACAGCCGTAACAAATAACATCAGTTGACTGTGCATTTTCGGGTTTAGACTGACTGCTACTCGATTTCTGAAAAGTTCTTTTATTATTGTTACTATGCTGTCGAATCAAATTGGTAGAATTACCGGTATTGAATTTTTGAGAATGAATATGCTTGGCTTGTTCCGCGGCAGATTTGGCTGCAACAGCTCTCGAAAATGCTTCATTGAAAGTAAGAGTTGATTCAGCGAGCAGTCGTCGCTGTAATACGTTCATCCTTAATACCGCAAACTAAAATAATCACGCAACCGTTCTGTGAGCGTAGCGCCGAAATTGCACTCTTCCGCCAATCGGCGTAACTCTGTTACGTAAGAAGAAACAGTTTCGTTATTGTGCTGCAAGCGTTTATGAAATTGGAAACGGCGATAAATTTCAGAAGAAGTGGGTGCGAAATGTTCTTTTAAAACTTTTATTAAATCATCATATGATTTAGTTGAAGGAGATTCTGGTGCCAATAATGAACGTAGAACACCAAGAGTTTTAATTCCGCACACAGCCAATAATACCGCTCTTTTCTTTTCAGCATTAGTTATTTCATTTGCTTCAAGAAAAAATTTTAATTGTTCTGCATAATTATCCCATGAAATAGGATTAGAAACATAGAATTCACCAATTGACCCAATAGTCGACATTATGAACGCTATGAAGTTCTGAGTTCGAAAACGAAAGTTCAGAACGAATAAATAACAGACTTACAGTTCAGTAGACTGCTTTTCCGGGATGAAACCGTATCCCATCCTCGTCGCCAATTATGTTGCGTCTGTGAACATGTTATGAAACTCCAAGAACGATCATCAGTATTTGTAGAACACTTTTTAATGACAGAACACAGAACAACACCAATACAGAAACCATAACTGAAACTAGCAAAAACAGTTAAACATACAGTTACAGAGACAACAGTTAAGCACACAGTTAGAAATTAAGAATTGAATAGAATAGATCACAACAGATAGACTTTAAGATAAGAATTTAACACTTTTCGTTCAAAAATTGAACATAAGCAATTCAAGAGCATAAAATTAACTAAAATATGGGTATGAAATTTTTAAAAAAGACAAAAGAAGTGAAGAGTAATTATATTTTAAATTTCATTCGTTTCCAGCTAAATTTAAATTTAATCTTTATTAGGCTAGCAATTTGGGCTCGGTAATTAAGTATTAAAACAGCCGATTTAATTAAGAATAATTTTTATTGGATGTAGTTTTTTTATATCATGATTTAAATTTTAAAAAATGTTATAGTTGAGATTTAGAGTCTAAAAGCAGTGAAAAAAGTTTTTTGGCTTTTTTCTTATTATTATTAATATTAAAAAGAGTTTGACGAAGGAAGCTTTTCAGCTTTTAAAATGTAGATTCATGGGTTCAAATTAATGTTAACATATTCTTTTTCCTGTGTGGCAATAAATCAGATTTAGGGATTAATGAAGTTTTCACTTTAATCACTCATCTCAAAACTGAAACCTGAATTGTAATCTCACATATCTCCATGGCCAAGGCCGCAGTTTTTTCTCTTCATATTATTTTTTTATTTACATATATTAAGCCCAAGAGTATCTGACAATCAAGAAGCATATTCTTAAAATAATTTCAGACTGAAAAATTGATTGATTTAAAATTTGCAAATTGACAAAAAATATAGCAAACTGTATTACATTTATTATATAATAAATTTTAACAAAAAAGTTCTTTACTTTATTAACTTTGTCTTATCTTTTATTGCGGGGGCTTCTGAAACTATTTCTTCTCGTGACCACTTTTCAAATGGAAAATTTTTTTACGAACCCGTTTTATCCTAAAATGCTTATTGCGGATCCAAATTCGAAAAAAAATTAACAAAACATGGGGATATCATAGAATATGATTGTAGGCTGCGTGAAAAATTTTCCTAAATCGTTTCACAATCAGGGGCGAATTAAGCTCTGTAGAGGCCCTTAGGCAATGCAAATTTCTGGGCCTTATTTCCCCTTCTAAACCAGAGGTTTATATTAATTTTAATTTAATCTTTATATAAGCAGTTTTTAAGTTACGCGTATAAGGACAAACTTATAATGGCTTTCCTCTTCATTAAGGGTGGGAAATGGATGCAATGAATCTTGAATTTCTTAAGGGCCCCTACAGGGCCCTGTCTAGTAGTTCCAAAATGGGGCATTATTTTTATAAAGCAAATCTAATCCAAAAAAATAATTGTTTTATTTCTACTCAATGTATTAGATAAGCTTTGTTTAATTCTCTGAGCCCGGCCTCAAAACCCTGAAGTGATTTTACGATCGCCAAAGAAGAATGGAACGTCCCTTCCTTTAGAAATTCCAAGAAGTGGACTCCTGCTGTTGCGCTATCAGTTGTCAACAAAGGACGGCCAGTGATGGTCATTTGCGGTTTCAAGCGAGGTAAAGCTTTGTGAATAGGAAAACACGGATTGAAACGACTGGAGTGGATTTTCTGAATTTCTTTACAAATCTCTATTTGATCATTTATTAAGTACGAAACCTTTTAATGATAAAGAAAAAAAAGTGATATTGTAAATTCATTATGACTGTTAAATTTTCCTCCATAATTTTTAAAATACTTTTGTGTAATGAATAAAAATTCATCCAAATATAAACACTTTTTTAAATGTATAACACAAAATCTAAAATTTGACATAGAATGCCAATTAGTATTTTTTTTACAAGTCGTCAATAATGTTGTTTGCATTAATGTGAAGAAAATTGTTTTATTTTTCAATATTTTCTTGGTTTATATAAAAATATCAATTTTATTTTCAGTTATCTTGAACTACATACTTAAAAGAAATAAAAACTAATAATATTTGCATTTAAGCATATTTTTTAGCTAATTTACCTTTGCAATTAGATTTATTTTAACATCAATTATGCTCGACATGAAAATGCTTCAATTTGAAGCAATTCCTTTGAATCTCGATATTTTAATGAGTCATTTTCCATATTCGTGAATTCTTGGAAAATGATTGCTGTACTAAGCGGGTAGAGAAAGGACAATGAATAAATGTTTTTTTTTGTATGTAGTTTCAGAATCTCTACTACTTTACTTAAAGCGTGAAATTTTGAACGCAAAGAGATTTTGCTGAGATAAAAGTAAATTTTTTATTCACCTTTAGAGCAACAAATAATACAAATTAATGATCTTCCTAAAGCACATTATATATTTAAAAAATCTTGTTTGAGAAATCTTATTAGTTAATCAATAAAAATCCCATAATATGTAGGAAATTATATCTGCTTTTAATTAGGTATGCATACGTACTTAAGCAAGGTAATGTAGGCTTTATGGGTTTAAAATATTTAAATTTGGATACATCAGTTTAAAATGTAAGCAAAATTTGTAACTCGCTAATATTTTATTTCAAAAATAAAATACTTTAGTATAATGTATTTTTTTTAAAATTTAAATATTTAAAAACAAATGCAAACATAGCAAATTAAGTTTTTATATAAACGGCAATGTAACCAAAGATAAAAAAACAACTGCTACTTCTTAGCAACACAATTTTTTATAAGTTTTGAATGTATTTTCAAAGTTAAATTAGATGGTAGAAAGACTTGATAAGGTTAAATGATAAGGAAAATTGACATCCAACTTTAATTTTAAAATTTTAGCTGGTAAATGTTACGCTCTATACAAAAAGGATGTATCTAAAAATTAAGTTTTACAATTTAAGCTTTTAAAGTGCAAAAATAATATTAAGAAGTATAGCTGAATTATTTTCCCTTAACTAAGATATTTATGCAAGGATAATACAAGTATTATATTAATACTGCTATTATAGAAATACAATTATTAAATAAATTTAAAATTTTATTCATAGCTTGATTCATCAAAATTTTTTTACCTAAGATCGATATTTAAAATATCATTTAGCTCGAGATAAAATTCAACATATACACTTTGATAAAATTCCTTTAATTAAATAAGCATTGATTAATTCAGACAATTAATAAAAATTTCTATAGAAACTAAACTATTTCTTAAGGAAATTTAAAATTTCTTTATTTAGTTCTTCCATTACATTTTGAATATATTAATAACAGCTGAAAAAATGATAATAACTTTCTGAAACTTGACCTGACACGCACCAAAATTGTATTTAATCTAACATTAGCCGCCTGCAACATTGAACAGGTTCTTCCCCAGATGGAAAAAAACCCTTTGCACGTAGTTTAAAAATGCAGTTAAGATTAAAGTTTACGTTAGCCGTTTTGAGTTAAAGTCACCCAAGCAGCGAAATAAATGAACAGAGAAACTCTTTTTCATGGAAGGAGTCTGAAAATAGGCAGGTGTCTTGTTGCTTGAGGGGTGAGGTGGAGGTCTCTTTCTGCTCAATGTTTATGACTCGATTTCCGGGAACGGAAGCGGTCTGGAATACGATAATCAGCCCTGAAACTAGTCAATACTATAGTCTCTACATATGTTGAATGATTTAAAAAAGTAGTGTCCACTTCCCTTTTACATCTTTATTCTAACAACTTTTCATGGGATTTGTTTTGTATCCAATTTATTTAATATTTTTCACTAAATTTTACGCTTAAAATTTTTTATTTGTCTTGAAAAACCACTTGATATTCGATCCACTCATTTTGATATGAGGTTCGCATATTTTTAGATGAAATTTTATTGCAGCCTTCACTCACTCAACTTTAAAAAAAATATAACTAAAAGTACAAGATGGTTGCGTATTATTTTCTTTTGCGAAAAATAAAGAAGAAAAGAAATTTTAAATATGCCAATTAAAAATGAGCTATAAAAGGTAACTGGGCGCAAATCAGAATTTTTTATTTGCAAGATAGTTGCATTCCAGTTAGTAATATTAGTTATTTAATTAAATTTATCGTTTACTGTATAAATCCAACACACTATTCTAACAATATCGACTGAAAGTTTTTTGAAGCATTTCCAAATACTTTAAATCACACAAAAATTACTACTTAAAGCAAGTATCCATATATCTAAAGTTAGAAACATGCAAGAGCACAAAAGGGCAGAACTAAATATTTGTCGTCAAATATTTAGCAAAAAGTTCGAATTTTAATGTAGAATTAAACAATAGCGTAACAAGGGTAAAAGGTACCTGGGGCGTAGTATTTATTAGCTGCATTTGAATAAAATTTGCTTCAAAATGTGAAATAAACTCTTTATTATTTTGTCTTCGCGGTGCTCCACTCAGTTCTGGTATCTTGAGTATAATCTATGACACCCCAGGACTACGTTACTCAGCTAGTCAATATAGATTTTTAATGTTGGTTTGCACCGTGTTGACTTTTAAGTGATGAGTGTGTAAAAACATAATAAATTATTATTATAGACATTTCTGCACAAATATATATCTATCTAAATATATATCTCTCCTATAATTATAGAATCTTGGGTTTGCTTCACAATCAATGACGCCTTAACTTCTTCATCCTAGTTACGTCGTCCTCCCGCTAGAGTGGGGCGGAAGTTTCGAAAGGGAGGTGCCGGCTCAGGCGTCGTCCTCGTCATCTGACACGGTTGAAAATTACGAGGTTCGTTCCAAAATAGCTCTTAAGTTGCTGCTAAACGGGATGTTAATATAACGAAACTAAACCTAGTTACACCACAGAAAACAGTGCCGTTTAAATACATATACCTATTTTTAAAATGTTTTGCTGGTGAACCCATGAAGACTAAGTTGTGTATAAAGGATATAAATCAAATTAAACACACCAATATTTATCAAGCTGTTCACGAAAGGCGATTAGATATATCATAAAAAATATATTTATCAGCCTGAAAACATTCGCAGTGTATTTCATTTCATAATTAAAAAAAAACATTTTGTGCCATTAAGTTATATCATTTGTCTAATAATTTTTATGTACATTAAATACCGTAACAGAGAACGTAACAAAACAAATATTTATAAGTAAAAATCACCTTATTTAAAAATATATCATGTTACTCTTTCCAGGGATGCTATAAAAAATCTTGAAATATATATATATTAAATGTCAAAAACAGAAAATGAATACAAAGGAAGTATTTGTCGTAAACGAAAATTTAGAAAACCTGTTTAATAAAATACAGATTACTCTGAATTTAATTTTAAAACTGAAAATACAGGAAATTAAAAAGCGTAGAAATTGTAAGATCCCCTAAGATCCCCCAGATCATTAGCGGTAACTTTTTTTCCCACGCTATGGTCCACAGGACAGGGCAGGTGCCTCAGCGGGAAGTCCTCATTAAAACGCCGCCAAAGGGAGCTGGATTTGAGTTGGCGCCCTCGGGCTGCTCTTTAGTGGACGTGATGAAAAGGGTCAATTATCTCGAGCCTGAGAAACCGCTGGCGACGAAAGGACAAGCCCAGAAAAGGTAAGGAGCCAATAAGCGCTCGATGAGGTGGGCTCCACTTACAAAATGGACGTGGATTTGTGGAAAGGTTTTTCTGCACCGTTCCCCTAGGAGGAGGACGAGAGAGTAAAAAGGAGGTGCGAGGGAAGAGAAGACGGAGATTTTTGGAAGGCCTCTTAGCAAGAGGACGGCGACGAGCGAGGGCTCGATTTTCTTGGTAACAAGATAGATTTGGGTCACTGAGACCAATTTCATTCTTTTTAGGCCACTAGTGGAAGTGGGCCTGTGTTGGTTAATGAGCACTGTATAGGACTTTAATTGTCTGTACCTGAACTATCATTATGCATGTAATAATTTCATCTTATTTAATCAAGATATATTATTTAATCAATATTCAATAAAAACTCTTGCACGCACGTGCTAGAAATAAGAGTATTTCTTGGCTCTGGACCTTCCTCCCCAGAGTCGTTGGCTGTCCAAAACGTTACAAAATCTAATTTAACAGGCGCATTGTTTTTAAAAAATAATAAATATTCTCCCTCTCCACACACTAGATATATGTTCATCAAATTTGATGGATTTGAATTCTTTTTTATTTTGAAGTTTTCAAGATGAAAGAAATGTTATAAAACTATTAATCTATTGTTTTAAAATGCCAGGAAAATATTAATGTTGTTTCTTTTATTCAATACAGTAGAATGATACAATTTCCCTTAACATAACGTTTAGATTACAAATCGATTCAAGAAATCGAGAACTACTATTAATTCCATAAAGAGCTACATTAAGAGCTATAAATATATTTATAACTTCATTCATGATTGAGAAATGAAAATACCCTATACTAAAAAATCAATCCCAAAGCAATATTTTGAATTTTACAGTGCCAATAAAATAGATATAAAATCAGTCATACTTAGCTGAATGTCCCCCACTTATCTGTTCAGTAGTACTAGCATTAATAATGATACCATTTATTAACTTCTTTTTAAAATGTGTGGGATAAAAAAAATATGCATCTTTATTTCTATGTCTTTATTTATTATGTGGTATAGAACTAGAAAACGTACATTCTAGAAAAGAAAATGCGATTTTTTTTATCATCCTTGAACCTTAAGATAAATAGTAAACAATGCTTTGTTTATCGAAAAAGGCAGAAGTGAGTTATAATTATTAAATACACAAACTCAAAACTCATGATTTTTATCTCCGCTGAAATTTGAAAGAGATTGACTCACCGCATATTGAAAAAAAAATTACATTTATAGGGCCTGCAAAAAATGATATTAAATCAATCATTCTCAGATTAATATACCAAATAAGTTTGCCGAGGGAACCAACCAATCTCCTGTTTACGTACGATGTTAATAACTTCCGAAATAAGAGAAATCAGTACAAATACAAAACCACAAAGAACGCTTCAGGTAGTCGAACCAAAAGTCAAACCGCAAAGGGAAACGAGATGCGTTCACTCAGCTCAACCGGGTCACACAAAGGAGCAACTATTCGTTTTTCTCTATGATTTGCATAATCGCTGTAATTTGCTCTCAAACGAGTAACCGCTGTAAATCTCCTTTACTGCGATTGAGCTGTTTAAAGACCGGAAACTGCGAACTGTGACTTCAGTTATTGATTACTATTGTAACAATGTGAACCCCACTAACAGGTTCAAGCCCCCCCCCCTCCAAACTACGTTTCAACTAAAATCCCTTTCTACAAACGTCGAAAAAAATTTTGCTGGCGCCATCTGTTGACAGTATAAAGAACTAAACATTAAAACTATAAAGAAAGTATATTGAGAAAGAAATAATATTTTTTATTTAAATTTTTTAGCACATTTTACTTATATTTAATAAGACTTTTTGAAAATTAAAAGTGTGATTGAAATAACAGTTATTTGGTATAGATATTTAAAAATAGCAATAGCAAAAATATTTGTTACTCAAAAAATCGTGGATTACACATCAATAATGAATACTACTGTCAAAAAGGTGTGATACAGTCATTTGTATAAAATGTACGCAAAGCGCTTTTTTATTTTAATTTCTTTTCTTAATTTAATTTTGCGATATTTTATTTTTAGTTCTATATACTGTCAATAGATGGCACCATCAAAAGCATGAACTATCTTCCCCACACAGGTGGCCATCACTACAACCCAGCCCGGGGAAACAGAATCTTCCAGATAAGCAGGTCACGCTTCACCGCGCAGATAAACATACCCCAACTCGTCTGGAATTATATTACATTTCGCGCCCCCCCCCCCTATCGCGGTTTAAGACTTCTTTCTGTGAATCATCCCTCCTTTTGTGATATGCGTTCTCGAATGATAACGTTGCTTTTGTAATTCAAAGCTTCGTCGGGAAATCAAAGGAGCAAGTATTCGTTTTTCTCTTTGATTGACAGAAACGCAGTAATTGTATGAAAAAAGAATAGTCGCGGTAAATGTCCCATACTGTGATCGCAACGAAAATTGCGACTGTGACATCGTAGGATGGCTTCTGTGGTTGACTAATATTGAATGTGATTGTGACCCGTGAACTCAAGTTCCAACATCTATTTCTACAAGAATTTTTGCTGGAGCCATCTGTTAACAATATAATGAACTAAACATTAAAACTTAATAGAAAGTATTAGACAATAAGTAGAAGCAATAACAGTTTCTTTATTTGAATTTTTTTAGAACACTTTACTTATGCTTAATAAGACTTTTTGAAAATTAAAAGTGTGATTTAAACAACAGTTATTTGGAGTAGATATTTAAAAATAGCAATAGCAAAACTATTTGTTACTCAAAAAATCGTGGATCCCTAGCAGACGCAGCATATATATAGATATATATTTCTTCCTTTTGCTTCAGTCCGAAAGCAATGCCAATAAAGTCAAGGTTTTTAATCTAGTAAACAAAACAGAAAACTCTGCCATGGAAGAAATATGGAAATCGAAACAAATTGATTCAGAAGAGGTCGTTTAATATCAATTTTAACGAACGTATGGCACTAAAAACAATGAATTAGTTACACATGAATAAAATTATCACGGACAATAAAAATTTAAAACCTGAATGATTGCAAATCATCCCAGATAGCAATTTTAGTTTGCAGCAGACTTGCACTGCAAATCTGCAAGCTTACAGCAAATTTGACACGACAAAAGTGCAAGTGTGAAACAAGTTTGCAGCAAGTTAACGCAAGCTTCGAAGTCACGATGGGACAAACTTGCATTGCAAACTCAGAGTACGAACACAACCCGGGATAGAACTCGCGATCTACGGTTCCGAAGCAGACGCGCTAACCATTCGGCCAGTTAAACTCTGAGAGGAGGAGATAGATTTCGCTAATACATCGTTCGATTCGATTCGTATGCGATTTATTTTAAACTATTTTCTTGATTTCATTAATTTTTTGAGTTGAGAATATGATTTGAGTCAAAGAGAGAGTGATTTTCGCTAATAACTACGTTTTACTAGTAGAATAAATTATGAAATTAGAGTTCAAAAGTAATTACTTTAAAATGGGACAAAATGTATAAGTTATTATTTTTCAACAAACAGTGACTATTTTTTCGGTTTAATTTTGTTTATAAATGTTAAAATTTCAATATTAAGAAAAAGGCAATATAGTTTTCTTTAAAGTAAAAACTTTTAGTAAAAAGATGGAAAATGTTTCAAAATTTTTTTTATAAAAAAGTTAATTTTCTAACAAATTATCATTGATTTATTGAATTAATAAAAAGAAGGACGGTCTAGAAGATGCTATTAAAAATCGGATGTTTTTTTAAAACAGAGACAAAGATAATTATCTCTTTGTTCTATCTTTGCATCAAGCTTGTTTTGCAAATTTGCATTGCAAAGGAGGTGGCGCTATTTGTCACGGTGAACTTGCAGCAAGCTTGCAATGCAAGGAAGGTGGCGCTAGTTGTAACGGCGAATTTGATACAAGTTCACTTCAAGTTTGACACGTCAAATTTGCTATGACAAGGTAATATCAAGTCAAAATCAAACTTGCTGCAAACTTACGTCCTATCTGGGATGATTTTAAGAGATATGCTACATCAAAAGATGAATGTTGAAAGAAACCAGAGGAAAGCCTAGGGGAGTGGACTCCCCTATACCTACTTGTATACTCCCTACCAAAGGTCCATCCTCTCTCCCCCTTGCATAAAAATTGCGGACATTCGGACAGGTCAGGAACGCCACAAGTACTCAGATTTTTTTGCTCTTTGAGACTGCTGCAAGAGGAAAGGGCGACAATACAAGCAAGAGTGCGCCCCTTCCTTTCAACTTCAGCATATCTTGACACCATGTGGTGCGTTTTGTACTTTGTGGTAAACCCAACCATGGAGCCGCGGAGATTATGGCAACGCCCTTCAGATTCGCTTTGAGAATCTGTTCTGGCAGACAGAGACGAGACTCGAGATGTAACATGTGAAGTAGGTGTGGCGATTTGAGTCAACAATAAAATATGGAACATAAATATGTCTTCTTTTCCATAAATGGTGACCCTGTGTATTCACAAATTAAGAGATTCTCAACTTTTGAACAGGTTTTCGTCCGAATAAAAGGACATGAAGATCCGACCTACATCAATTCGCTATTACATCGCTCCATCCCTTTGTTCCTGGCATTAGAGTGACGACTTCCCGTTTTCGTTTTCGGTAGTGCCAAGCATTTCGGCCGTAACCCAGATAGCAATTTTAGTTTGCAGAAATCTTGCTCTGCAAATCTGCAAGCTTATAACAAATTTGACATGACAAGAGTGCAAGCTTGAAACAAGTTTGCAGCAATTTAACGAAAGCTCCGAAGTCACCATGCGTCAAATTTGTCACGTCAAACTCATTGCAAACTATAGCAAAAACAGAGTAATAATACAACCTCGGATTAGAACCCACGACCTAAACCTGTCTCTCTAACCACTCGGCCGGCTAGACTTTGAGAGGAGAAGATAGATTGTGCTAATAGATCGCGTATACGATTTATTTTAAACTCTTTTTCTTGATTTCATTAATTTTTTAAATTTTGTGTTGAGAATATGATTTGAAATGGAAGAGAGAGCGATTTTCTCTAATAACTACGTTTTGCTAGTAGAATAAATTATGAAATTAGGTTTCAAAATTAATTACTTTTAAAATGGGACAAAGTTAAGTTATTATTTTTCAACAAACATTGACTGTTTTTTAGGTTTAATTTTATTTATAAACGTTAAAATGTCAACATTAAGAAAAAGGCGATATGGTTTTCTTTAAAGTGCGAGTTCTATATTTAGTAAAAAGATGAAAAATGTTTCAAAAATTTTTTTTATAAAAAAGTTAGTTTTTTCACAAATTATCATTGATTAATTCAATTAATAAAAAGAAGGACGGTCTAGGAGATGCTATTAAAAACCGGATGTTTTTAAAACAGAGAAAGATCTTTATCTGTTTTAGCGATCTTTGTGCTATCATCTTTGCAGCAAACTTGTTTTGCAATTGTGCTGTGAACTTGTCATGACAAATTCACAGCAAACTTGCATGGCAAAGAGGGGTGGCGCTAGTTGTCTATTTTCGCCGTGGTGAACTTGTCGCAAACTTGTTATGCAAGGACGGTTGACGGACTCTGCATTGTTAGGTTGCAGCAGTTTCGCTTCAACTTTGACGCGTCAAATTTACCATGACAAGATAATATCAAATAAAAATCAAACTTGCTGAAAATGTACGTGCTATCTGGGAAATGTCTATCAAATATAGTAGCTCAAAAAAATATATGAGCACCGGTACCCCTCTGGTTTCGAACCGAACGCCTTTTAGTGACGATTGTGCCACTGGGGCGGCCTCAGACTCGTTCCCAATGGCTCATAAGACGTGGTTCGAGGCTTTCTGAATATTCTCGTCCCCAGACTCGCCAGATTCGTTTCAAACGGCTCATAAGGCGTGGTTTGGGGGCGGTTTCTGAAAACTCTTGTTCTCAGACTCGTAAAACTTGGTTTGGGTTCAACTCTTGTCCTCAGACTCGTAAGGTTCATGGTTCGAGGCTTTGGGGGCGGTTTCTAAAAACTCTCGTTCTGAGACTCGTAAGATGTGGTTCGAGGCTTTGGTAAGACGTGGTTTGGGGGCGAGTCTGAATACTGTCGTCCTAAGACTCGCCAGATTCTTTTCAAACGACTCGTGGTTCGAGGCTTTGGGGGCAACTCTTGTCCTCAGACTCGCACGATTTATTTCAAAGACGATTGTGCCACCGGGGTGGTCTCTGAAAACTTTTGCCCCCAGATTCATTTCAAACAGCACATGCAAAGAGCCGACTTTGGTAAAATTTCAAACGGCTAAAGAGCGGAATTTTGTAAAATGAGCCGACTTTATATATTAGGATACCAAAGTTAAATTTATCAGACCTCGTGAGAGTGATGATTGAAATAAAGATACAAGGTTTATCAGAAAAAACTGCTTAAAAGAAATGATTTCTAAACATTTTCAGCATTATTTTTAAGTAAAAATTTATGATTTCTAAACATGTTCAGCATTATTTTAAGTAAAAATTTATGATTTCTAAACATGTTCAGCATTATTTTAAGTGAACTTTTTCAAGTAGTTTATCAAATCTGATTGAAAAAAGTTTTATCAGACATGTGGAGCATCATGTCCAATCATTTCATTCAAAATATTATGTCTTTAGAGAGGTTCTACACTAAGCTTTCACCAAACAACCATACTTGAAAGAAACAAAATAGATATTATCAAACTTGTTTATTTACTTTTTAAAATAATATTTACAAGTATATATACATGCCAAGTGAAAATGTAACATCAGAAAAAATATATGCAAGAGTCGTAAATATATACAAAAGTCATACAAGAGTCGTAAATATATACATACATGTTTCACTCTACATTGTGTGAACACTCCTGTAGGGCCGCGAGTTGTTTTTGTAAATTAGCAATTTGCTTCTGCAATGTTTCGACAGTCATCATTGTGACCAATGACGTCCCCGGAGTATACACTGGAGCCGGGGATTGTAAAATAGCCGTATCAAAGAGGGCTCTTCAAATATGATTTGCTGTTGCCCGAAAAAGTTCTGGTCGCAAAAAAAGAGACAAAAATAACTAAACCTTTAAACCTTTCAACGACTATGAGTCGTAATCCCACTTTCACATGAGATGTAACATGATGAAGGGGGAGAATATTCTTTAGGAGACTCGTCATCAGACTCTTCTTCTTCAGAAGGCAGCCTGTCTTCGAGGAACTTCATATACTCCTAGTCCGAGAGTTCATTTCTCCTGAGCCTTTTAACCGGGCTCGACTCGGCTTGACGTCGTCGTCGCTTTGGGTCGACCAAATTCACTCCAAAAAAATTGGCCTCCTGGCCATTCTCGTAAAAGTACCCATTTTCTCGTAGGTAATCTACGAGGACAAGCACGTCAACAGTTTTCAAGATTCTGTGGCACACCGGACACAGTTTAAAGTGCAGCAACTTTACTGCATCCTCAGCATGGACCATATGTCCACAAAAGAGTTTTAAACTCATCTTATGCTCACCAGGGCACTCGATTAATTCAGACATGATGCAAGTAATGAGCGAGTAATCAAATGAAATGCTGGAGACTCAAACGGGCAGCTTTTATACTCGTCCGAAAGGTCGTTTCAAGAGATAAAAACAGCACGTGACATCCTGTTTTCAAAGAATGTCACCAGTTAAGCGCCTCGTTATCACATCCTGTTTGCTATATATCATTCGAGAAGCTTCCGCTTGGAGAATTGTTTTTGAGAATATATATCCTGTTTTGTTTCCGCTGGGCTGACTCGAAAAGGTTATGACGTCTTTTTCTGAAAATATCACATCCTGTTTCCTTCGAGAAGGTTCCGTTCGGAGAATTGTTTTTGAGAATATATATCCTGTTTTGTTTCCGCTGGGCAGAATCGAAAAGGTTATGACGTCTGAAAATATCACATCCTGTTTCCTTTGATAAGGTTCTAGAAAAACAGTTATAGGAAATCTCCTTTAAAGTCCATATCCTGTTTTGTTTAACATTTCAAAGAATCGTATTTATCGCTGTGACTTGCATAACATCCTGTTTTTTGGGAATCAATGTGGAACAGGCGAATTTTACGTCGACACGTTTTCCTTTTGATAAGGTTGAATAACCTTTTTCTAAGAATATTTGACGTCACGCACATTTATCACTGTCGTCATCCAAGCCTATGTTGGAATATGATTTGAAAAACATCTACGTTACATCAGAGTGTTCAATCTTTTTTACTCCAGTCGATATCTTGTTGCACGAGAACAGCTTGGGTTCCAGCAAAAAATCGTCGATGATTGTAAATTTTGAAGCAAGATTGGAGACGAATGTAAGTAAAGTCATCATAGCAAAGAGAACTTTTGCCATCTGTTTCGTCGGTGAAGGGAGATGCATTTTTTTCCAAAGTTTTTCCAAGATGCATTTTTTCAAAGTTTGCCATTGATGAAGCGTCAAGTCCCGGAGATAATTGAATTGAGTCGTTTATCGGTGATGTGGGAGTCAAAGATTGGAGATGTTTGCAGGTGGAGTATTTGAGATGATATGAGCTCGTGAGCCTTGGTTGCGTCCTTTCATAACGGTGAAATATATATATATGAAATGTACTCGTTGTTGTTGTCGTTAAATAAATAAAAAAAACAGGCCGAGTTATTAACTAATTTTCTCCGAAATGCACGCTGAAAAGGCGTTTAGCAGGATTTGCACTGTGGAGGAGCGCAGTCTTGCATGAAAATTGTGCTAGCCATACATGCATGACGCTGTTGAAGTGCTGGAATGACGTGGTTACGCAAAAGAGATTCATAGCGTACACCATTGACGGTACAGGTAGCAGGACCCGCAGGACCTATCTCTCCGAAAAAGAATGATACGATAAACCATGCCGTAAATCCGCACCACACAGTTACTTTTTCAGAAGTAGAGGTACTGGTTGATGTCCGAACTGATTTTCCTTTGTCCATATTTTGCAATTCTAAGTATTGACATATCCGTGGATATGGAAATGAGCTTCATCTGTCCAAAAAAATGGTCCATCGTTTCTTAGTTTGCATATTCTGACGTGTAAAGCGACATCTATTGCTAAAATTTTGAACTATTGTTTTCTTCTGCCATATTTTACCTCCCTTCTTCGAGAATACTCAAGTCAAATTTCATGTCATTCTGACCAGTGGTTCTTTTCTTACAGCTTTCTGAACGTTGAACATTAATTACAATCACCCTGTATTTTTTCTCTTGCCATCAAGTATTCTTTCGAATTAACTCGTATTCCAAATTATTTATTTATTTGCACCCGTAACCATTTAACTGATTTGCCAGTGGGCCTTACAAGCGTCGTATTTTTAAACTTATAAACTAAAATTAAGTCATTAATCCACACTATAATACGATCCAAATATTGCATGGAATCCATAAACATCTTGATGTTCTGTAGGTTCTCAGTTGGATCAAAACAGAAGGTATCAACTAATTAGGTAGTAGAGAAAGTAGAACAGTTAAGTTGTTAACGTTTTATCTTGAAGTTACAACTACACCAAACTTATAATTTTCAGCCACCTGGCGTTAAGTGATCAAAGTCATCACGAGGGAGATGCTTGAATGCGAAGACACGTGAACTCAATTTTTCAGAAGATGAATTTAGAAAATTCGGTGTTTCCACTCAAAGCTCCTTTTGAATAATACATTATACAGGGTGGATATTGAAAGACTGAAAGGTTTGACAAAATCATAAATTGTTCATTTTCATTCTTTTCTCTTTTTTTTAAGGTTATAGAGCATCCCTTGGAGATTGAAATGGCAGCAATGTATGAGGTCCAGCAACGAGCTAAACTCATTGCGTTTTCCTATACCAGTGAAAGATAAATTATTCAAACTCAGAGAAAATACCGTCAAAATTTTAAAGTCAGAGTATATCCTAGCGTTGTTTTTCACAAATAATACTGAAAAAATCCATCGATTATATTTCCAAATAAAATAATAAAAAAGGTTAAAAAAACATTTGTTTGTAAAAGTTATTTTTGTTTTATATCCTTTAGTCTTTCAGTAATTATCCTGT
>BGPR01003666.1:70337-87040 GCA_013235015.1 Araneus ventricosus
CCCCAATTTTCGCCTGGATCGACCCATGGTGACTGTATGTACCTATGTAGTACATCGTGCGCATATAAAGATTATTTCTTTTAATTCATACATATATTCCATTCCTTGGGAAGTTCCTGTAAACTATAGTAGAAGAAATGAACTATTCTGAGGATAATTCTTCACTCTAATAAATAAAGTCAATGCTCGATTTTTCAATGCTACATCTTCAATAGCAGTTTCTCAGAATTCTCCAATTCCTTTAATTTGTTCAGCGAGTCCTCTTAATTCGAGATATTGGAAGTGGAATTTTTAATTGTTCTTTTCGTAATATTAATTTTTCTCTTAATTTCCTGTGCAAAATATTTAATAGATTCGGCGAATTTATATAGCATAGCAACGTTACGTACTCATAGTGATAAAAATCTATATTATATCAAATCTTATAGAGTACTTCGACCAAATATCTAAATTATGGGATGTGACTTAACCCCTTTCCATACGATTTTATTTAACCTCCTAATTAGATGTCACCACCCATTAGGGGTATTTTTTATTATTTTAAACTATGTAAAATGGTAAAGGATACACGAGATATTTAAGCGTGTCCAGGTGATTTTTGTATTTAAAATGAATTGTTACGTTGACTTAAATACGGATTTAATTAGAAAAAATTCTGTAATTCGATGCGCGTGTCAGACACGTCACTGTATGTTAGGGGGTTAATAATTCATCAATAGGTATTTGTTGATGAAAATTATGAGATTTTTTTAATGCATCTGCCTCCGTGTTCTGCAATATTTTAATAGAATAAAAAAAAGACATAAAAACTATTTATTTTATAATTATAGTAAAAGAAAGTACATTGAAGTGGATAGAAACAATAATGGGGAATAACACCATTCAAATTGTTTGATGAAAATGCGAAGTAGAGGGAAAAAAGTTTCATAGGTAGATAAGTTTAATAGACAGATATTCATGCAAGAGATAAGCATGTTTACAAGTAATTATTGGCAATACTAATGAATAGATATCTCTATCAGATTGACATGAATAGCAGATGATACTAATATTTACAAGAGTAAAACGATAAGATAGTGCATCTATGCTCCTTAGCTAAGAAAAAATAAATTTATTTATAATAAATATTCTTCCTAGGAGAGGAAAACTTCTATACTTATAAAAGGCAATGTTTGTGTGCGTGTGTGTCTGTGTGCGTTTGTCTGCGATGTGCAGACGAATCTATCGCACTTTCAGCCATGAAATTTGGCACACAGGTAGTCGTAATGGTGACTGAATGCATCTCGAAGCCGAAATTTTAAAATTTAATATAGAATTTTTTTTATTTATTGTTTTGTGTTGTTTTGGTTGATTTTTCGCACTAATTTATCCATAGAATGGTTTCGAATAATTGTACGTCAAAAATAGATACACGATTGGAAAGAGCACGCGCTTTCCGTTCTAATGAAGTTAGTTTTGAATTTCTAACTTAATTTACTGAATTTTGAGAATTTTTTAAAAAATACCCAGTTTTGCCATCGAGATGTTACTTTTCTTTTTAAATTTCTTGCATCCGACGTTCTAATAACACTATTATTTTCAATTTTTTTCATCTTATAATTAGAACGGTTCTGTCGGATTTAAAATAAGAACGGTTAAAATATCTTTTCCCTTTTTTTTTTAAATTAATTTTTTTATGGGCGGTTGAGAGTTATTTTTCTCGATCGAGTTCTTCGCGCGGCACTTCTTCGGAACGTTGCTGCCAATTTTGATTGGCGGACGCGCAGGATACATCATGACCTTCACCTGAATGAATTACTTCGATTATTATTATCGGGTTCGGTTTTATATTTTTTCTTGCTGTATAATATTCATTTTCACGTTCCAATTTTGTAATACTGTTTTGGATTAACGCATTCTGTACTGTAGCACGAAAAAAAAAAAAAAAGAAAAAACAGGAAAATCAAATAATGTGTATCTTTTGTTTTGGTTTTGTTTTCAAAACTTTTTCATGTCATTGTGGGCGTTTTTTTTTTTTGTCATTTTGTTAAAGTCCTAATTCCACGATACTCGTACTGCTAGTTATTAATAAACGAAAACACAGCTAACATACACAAACAAAAGTAAAAAATATCAGCAATACAATCTATACCAACCATTTTATAGAGGGAATTTCCAACTTCCAAGTTATCCAGAGGTTGTTGGATTCTTTTCTAATTAAAATTCAAGAAACAGATCTTCAGGCAATTTTCCAAACAGGTGGTTAGGGTCGACAAAATGTATACCCTTCAACGACTTATTTCAAAAATACTAGCACACTCTAGAACCCTGGTTTCAACGCCAAGATTCCCTATAAATAACTACATATAGTAAAGGTGGAAATTTTTTTAACCTATAATTTTATAACACAGTGGCGTAGCGAAAGCATCTGGCGCCCGGGACATAATATGATTTTTTATGCCCCCAGTCGTCATCAGCAAGTGTAAATGGCGCCCGGGGCATAATATGATTTTTTTATGCCCCCAGTTCGTCATTGGTGGGTTAGCAAGTGTAAATTGTGTCGGGGCAAAATGTGATTTTTCTATGCCCCAAGTCGTCAATAGTGGTTTAGCAAGTGTAAATGGTGCACGGGGCATAATATGATTTTTTTTTATGCCCCCAGTCGTCATCAGTGGTTTAGCAAGTGTAAATGGCGCCCAGGGCATGACCTTATTTTTTCGTCTCCATATGATATTTCACTTTAGAAGGTGACGTGAACGCACCAATGTTTTGTCTCCATGGTGCCCCCTAAGACTGGCGCCCGGGGCATCTACACCTCTCACTTGCCGCCCGGTCGCTACGCCACTGCAACAACCCGTTCCTCAATTTTGTTTAGTTATATTAACGTCCCGCTTTGAAGCAACACGAGGGCTATTTTGGGACGGACCTCGTAATTTTGAACCACGGTCAGATGACGAGGACTACGCCTGAGCTGGCACCACCTCTCCAAACTTCCACTCCACATCAACGGGAGGACGTTTGGCCACTACATATGATTTAACGTGCAACAGGCCCCATACACGGCGGATTTTCAGTGGAATCAAGTTGCGAACCTGGAACCCCCCGGTCCCAAAGCCCAGACCGGAGGCCACCGCGGTCTACCCATTCCTCAAAGTTAAGTGTTATGCTTAAGGTCGAGTGATAACTCTATAAAAGCTGCTTTTCAGGAAGGATTTCTTCGTTGCCAGAAAAATGTTTCGCTCTGAGATGTGATTTCGTAATGCAATGAAAAATAATTTTCAAGCAATTATAAATTGAAAATTTCAATTGTTACAAACATATTTTGTAGTGTTATGTATTCGGACTTTTAAGCATTCAAACTTCAGTATTGATATTGGCCTGTATCTTTTTTTAAATTCTATTATCATTCTTTCTTAAAGCTTCCATGCTTTTGATTCTTTTGCAGGATTTGCACAAACAAATGGAAAAGAAGATTGCTCAGTTTCATGGCCGTGAAGATTGCATAATCTATCCGAGTTGTTTCGACGCGAATGCAGGATTATTCGAAGCATTTTTAACATCGGAAGACGCTGTTCTGTCAGATGAGCTGAACCACGCTTCAATTATCGACGGAATAAGACTATGCAAAGCTCAAAAATACAGATATAAACACAGAGACATGAATGGTAAATTAAACGTCACTGCTTGAGCGCATGAGTGTATACGAGGTAGGGTCAAAAAAGTTCCCGGAAAAGGTCAATTACAAATTATTAAAAAATAGAACAATAATCTTACCTTATTGGCCTTCAAAATACTTTCCTCCTGCATCCACACACTTCTTCCAGCGTTCGTATAACTGTTCAAAACACTCCTGGAATCCATTTTTTGAGAGGTCCTTCAATTGCTTCGTCGCATTTTCGATCACCTCATCTGAATCCACAACACGGTGTCCCTTCAATTTCATTTTCATCCGTGGAAACAGGTAAAAATCCGCTGGTGCTAGCTCGGGAGAATAAGGAGGGTGTTCCAGAGTGGTAATACTGTGTCTGGCAAGGTACTTTTTCACATTCAGAGCGCGATGTGGTGGAGCATTGTCGTGTAAAAGAAACCAATCGTTTGCTGCCCATTTTTCAGATCGTTTTCTTCTGATTGCATCTCGTAGTCGTTTAAGGATCTCCAGATAAAGTACTTTATTGACAGTTTGGCCTTCAGGAATAAATTCGTAGTGAATAACGCTATCGTAATCGAAAAAAACTTCCAACATCATTTTCCCTCGAAACAAAAACTCTTATCCCACTCGTACACAGCCGGGTTTTTTTTCATGGCATCGTTTCCGTATGCTTTCTTCAACATCTCGAGCGTCTCAGAAGGTGGTTTTTCGAGCAAAACGTAGAATTTGATGTTTGCACGCTGCTCTAAAGACATTTCAAAATCCGACGAATGAAAAATTCTCTTTGTCAGAAATGATCTGCAGCTAACGCCGACAGTACCGGAAATGAATTCCAGATGGCTGTGTGTTTTCCGTATTAATGTTGCCAACCTCCAAAAAAAAAGATATTTTCTCGTCCAACGGACACCTGCGTGAATGTAGGCGACCATTCCGGGAATTTATTGACTCTACCTTGCATAATAGAAACTTCATATTTGATTACATTTTTAATAAGCTCCACGGATGAAAATTCCGTTTCTTTATTTAAAACAAGATTACCTTATTACTACATTCTTATTTTGCTTCCCCCAAATAAAACAAGACACTGTATTACAATTTATTTTCGCTGTTGTTAATTATTGTAAAAATATTTTACAATATCTCAATGCAGCTGATGTTCATCAAGATATGCAGTAGTATAACTTTTATGTGTACAAGAACATATACAAAATTTTTAAAATTAATGACAAATGAATGCCACCAAAAGTTATATATAGTGACATATAAAATTATCATCACTTTAAGTAATTTCAACACAGGTAGTTTATTTTTTTACTATTTGAGAAGTTCGTGCTTGAAACTATGCCATGTTAATAAAACATTTCAGGTTAAATAAAATATCCTAAAAAGATATTTTTTGATGTCTGAGAATTTGCAGCATATGATTGTAGTTGCTCCGGAAGAGTTAATTTCATCATATTATTACAGAGATAGTGATAGTAAATCTGGTAAAATACCTGTATTGTTTTTCTATATTTCATCATGATCAATGGTAATGAGAAATTTAATACTTCTTAAAAGAATTGTTAACAGAAGCTTAGGAATGATTTCAAATAAGATGAACAACTTTCACAATGTGTCCCACAAATCGGTCTATCCAGCTGGGTATTGCGTCTGTTGATATAAAGTGCGGACATGTAGAAAAATATTGAGACCATCTTGAAAGGTATTTTTTTTTCCAAGTTCTTCAATGTTTGTCAAAAAAATAGTTATGAAAAATGTCTTGATTAAAAATATTTCAATAAAATTTATAAATTAATGTTTCTTATTTAAAATAATTCATTAACATGCCAGTTTTTTAATTTATTTTCTAACTCCAGAATAGAGGAAAAATTTCCTGTAGAAATGAGAACTTGGATGGAAAACATTTATAAAGCTCTACGTAAAGAAACATATTCTGTTGCTACTGCATTTCTCATTCATTTGAATACTTTTAGTGAACCTAGTAAAGGTCAAGTATTTAACTAGTTTACTGTTACCATGAAACAAATGAAAGATTCTAAAGTATATTCGGAGGCTCAAATAACTCCAATTTATATCTCTGAAGAACCTAGAACTTTTGAATTTACTGGCTGAATAATATATACTCAAGTGATGAGTATCTTTCTAATAATTAAAATGATGTACAAAAACTACTCTTTGCAATTTAATATCCTTGATACATTAAAACACATTTTTTAAAATATGTTTCAATAAAATAATCTTAAAATTTTATTTAACATTTTGTTTTATAAATATTATTCCGAATTAGATTTGGAGAAGAAACTACAAGAAAGTTCTTCGGCACGTATAAGATTAATTGCTACAGACGGAGTTTTCAGCATGGACGGAAATATTGCACCTCTGCCGTAAGTTTTTCATTTAATGTCTTTGTGAGACTATTGATTGGACTATTAATGAATATAAGTCTAAACAACAAGAATAAAAAGCTGCATCTGTTCCATTAAATGTTTTCCTTTTCTAATTTCAAAGACTGCTTTTCTTAAAATAGCTAGAGTAATTTTAATAACGATCAGTAAATTAAAAATACGTGCTTTTTATCAATATTATATTCCGAATCTACCAAAGACAAGAATCTGACTGGTTAGAACATAATAAGTGATCTTCGATCAGCTCCAAGAAGGTCAAGAGTTCAAATCTGGCCGCGCTCTCTTCAGAAGCAATTTAGAGGTTTGATAAACCGAATATGCTTTTCAGAGGAATTGGTCACGGTAGAGTTGGTGAAGTGGAGGATTTCCTTACACATAATATAAATTTCGGCTAGTTTCTCCGATACAAATTCTACCTTTCTTTTCTCTCTCCATCAGTATTTAAGTTCGGATTTTTTGTAATTTGTTTAAGGGTCACACGACAAAATAACAATGAAAGCTTCCTTTTATCGAGTTTTCTACTTGCTATTAGACCACATTCATTTGAATGCCATGATTTGTTAGCTTAAAGTTCCATCTTGAAGTGAAACATGGTTCCGAAAATATTAACCATACTCAGTTGATGAGAACATCCGAGTATTCACTCAACTCTTTATAGCTATACACCACAATAACATGAGGTCTTATCTAAGTCTTAGTCTTGCATGGGCCTAATTTGTGAAGTCTTTCCAGAAGAAATGTATGCAACAAGTGTTTCTGTACCTGTCGTACGTACTTAATTCCAACACTGAACACAAGACACGGATAACTAACAGTATCAAACGAGTTCTTTGGTATTCTAATGTTCCATTTAGTTTTCCTTACTGAAAACTGCTCCTCCGCTGAAGTGCCGAAATTTGGAATGAGGTACAGGATCAGGGACTGTCCTCGTCATCTGACCGTGGTACAAAATTTCGAAGTCCGTACCAAAATAGCTCTCGTGTAGTTTCAAAACGGGACAGTAATCTAATTATTTAGCCGCCATTATCCGGCTAGCTCACAGGAAGTAAAATCGGCGATTAAAATAAAGTTGGGCTCTAGTTGAATTAAAGTAAATTTATTGTTCACACATCTACCACATAGAATTATTCTAGATTAACTAAGCTTACATTACATTTAAGTTACAATATTCAACTCTCTACGCATGACGAGTTTTGTCCGTCCCTGTGAGAGGGCAAAAAGGTCGCATGACGTCTCAAGTGTCTCGCTCTTCTCCGGAAAGTCAAAGGTCCTTGCAGCGCCATCCACCGGCAGGAGGGCGAGACAAAATGTCATTGTCACAATTATACTAAAGCAAGTTCAATAATGAATAATTGGATGGATTTTCTGTAAAATGTGTTCGGAAATCAAATACAGTAATCACCATTTATACGCCTTTCAAGGGACTGACGTAAAACGACGTATACAAGAAAAGACGTATAATCGAAACTTTACTAAAATTTGATTATTATAAATTCAATGTTTCTAATGCAAATTCATTTAAAAGTATTAATTTTAACATTTTTTAAGATAGTAC
Organism: Araneus ventricosus; assembly: GCA_013235015.1. NCBI lineage: Eukaryota > Metazoa > Arthropoda > Arachnida > Araneae > Araneidae > Araneus > Araneus ventricosus. Next base: position 77,929 of record BGPR01003666.1, read on the forward strand.
CTACTAGTATAATACCATAGTATGGAAATCAGTGATTAAATTTTAAAATTAAGCATTTATCATGGGAGTGAGAAAAATCATACTTTTATTGCACATCTTGAGTGCTAATTAATTATACACACATATCTTATACGATTTATGCGCATGCGGATAGGCGTTTAATTAAGAGAATCTTTAACCGTCGTCTAACGTGATGATTGTCTGTGAGTTTTAAGCACATCATTATGAATCGAATAAAGTTTATTGAATGTTTTTTCACTATTCTTTTGACAAAAGAAATAAGTTCGAAGTTTTTTAATGGAGTCTATTGCATCTTTGAAGGAATAACTTCTTCACCATCACTTAAATGAGCATATGAAAGTTAGCAGGAGTCGATCCAGGTTTTTTTCGGGTACATTTTTGTGAAAAAAAAATTATTTTTGTGAAAAATAAAAAATATTTTTGTGAAAAAAAATTATTTTTGTGAAAAATAAAAATATATTTGTGAAGAAAAAAATTAATTTTGTGAAAAATAAAAATGATGTGAAAAATAAAAATGATTGTGAATGATTTCGGAGTCGTGGTGTCTTTATAACAGTTCAGATCCTAGAAAGGAGAAAATTTTCACATTTAAGAACGGAGGAAAATGACGTATAACCAAAGCTTTGCGTCATAAATGAAGTACTTTATCATTACAATTAATACGAATGAATCGGGACATGGATGAAACGACGTATAAATAAGAAACGTATAAACGGTGCTTTAGTGTATTTATTAGATCATTTTATAAAATTTTCTGAAAGGATAGGTGTTCAATAGAAATGGAATAGAAAGTTTTTTAAAATTTATTCTACAGAATTTGAAATTAAGCAATGAACTCATGATTGAATTTATAGTTCATTTTACAAATAAGTTTCATAAAACGAGTTAAAGATATTGAACTATATTGAAGTTTGATCCACGAAGCTACATAATCCCTTAAATTTCAAATTGTTTGTCCAATAGCTTTCAAAAATATAATAGTTTTAAAGCTGCATGAAATTCAATAGCAATCTCTCAAACTGAAATGCTCCGAATATAGGTAGATATATATTTTTTCTGTATAGTTAGTTTATGAAAAATCCGAAGAAAAAATTCTAAAAGGACTATTCAGTCTATATATGTATCCGCATTAACCTTTGTATTCAATTTTCAAAATAATAATAGAGCATTCTCTTCATTAAATGAAGTGATGTTGCTGAAAAAAATTGGCAGAAGGAAAAAATTACACAACATTATGAAACTATTCGTTGACTAAAATATTCTTTTTTCATTTCATAGAGATATTTGCAATTTGGCTAAAAAATACAATGCATTGGTATTTATGGATGAATGTCATTCAACAGGTGTGCTCGGAAAAACTGGACGGTAAGTGCATTAGAATAAATTACATTTTTATTTTAACTAATTTGTTTAATTAATTATTTTATTTAACTAAAAGATGACAACTGATGTTTTTTAATAATGAACTAATCTGAAAGAGTAATTTTCGAATCATTAAAATCAATAGTTTTTTTACTTAAATTACGCGAAAGTAATGTGATAATGATGCAATCATTTTGCTATTGTAATAATGAATATATGAATTTAATAAATTATAAATCGTTTCTTTACAGCATGTAATATTTCAGGTACGGTAAAATTAGATTCTTTGCATAATTTATTCCTCTACATTTTCTTAATAATTATATCAGATATTTACAAACATGCCCATGCAGTCTGTTGCTTATTAACTGAAAAATTACAAAAAAAGGTTTAAAAAATCTTGATTGACTGAAAGTAGACCTTCTGAGAAGGAAGACATTTAATGTCTGACTTTTTTTAATATTGTAACGAAATTGTCTTGTGGGTGTATGTGAATGCAGCCCAATAAGCAGGATTAAAAACAATAAAGCTATTTATTTTACAAATATTTTGAGCAAAGAAACGCAGCACAAGTATTAAAACAGCACACGTAAAAATTCACAACAGAGATTACCAATAAAACTCGACAGCGCTCAAAGGTTTCTTCTCTGCTCACCAGCTTGCTTGCTGATCAAAATCCAACTGACTCTTCTTGGCTTGAAAGTTTGTTTTTATATTTTTTCAACAGGAAGTGACGTCATTACGTAGGAAGTGACATAATCTCCTGAAAGTTCATGAAACCAGTAGAAATAGGTTGAAAGTTTGAGGTCTTTCTAGAAAATTCCTTTTGTCGCCAACCTTGCCGCCAAGATTAGCATCTCAGGGAAACAACTTTATAGCTTTGTAACAATATAGCGAAAACGATCATGAAATCTAGAGATAAAAATAATGAAGCAGATATATCGTCACTTTTATGTCAAAATGTCGTATGTAAAATTTTTTATTGACGCAAAACACTTGCATAGGAAAGCTACTCTGCTCTCAAATTGTTGTATTAACGCCACCCCATGCCCCTGATGCTTATAACCTCTAGGGACAAATTGTTGTAAGCGATCAGCTGATTGCATTCAATTTACAGATGAAAAACAAGACGCCGTAGGTCAGAAGTGGTTGCAGGTATTACATCAACATGTGGTTGTTGTTTTCTTCATACAGCATTTTATTTAACAGCGACGGTATACATCACCCTCTTAAGGGAGATGATGTCTTGGATAGAGATGGATTTTCGAAAAAGTTTCTACTTTTACAAAAAACTAGGAACAGTACAGTTTAACATTTTATTTCTTTTCTATCTTCTTACTCTAATGAAATTAATTCCTGTGACGTCACAGTCACTTGACAAATGTGATTGCGTATGTCTTATGAGATCTAAGTGCATGCTGTATTACACTGTGCTGCGAAGTCATGCATTTTCCCCTCTCCATCAGCTCCAACATATCTTTTAAGTCAGATGTAAGTAAAATTAACATAATATCTATTGATAAAAATTATGGAAAAAAAATGTATGAAAAGAGATGTCTCAGTTTCTCAGTATATTAGTTTATCCTATATACATGGTGTCTACTTTTAGCGTGGCCCAACAGCTAATTTCTAAACCGTTAGAGATGGACATATAGTTCCAATTGGAAAAATGCTTTAAATGACGGGGAAAATTATAATATATGTTTTTTTATTGAATAAATATATTTCTGAAAAAGTTACGAAATATAACTTTTTATATAGTCTCCCGGTCCTATCAATCATATTAAGTAAAATATTTTTGACACTCTAACATTTTAAACAAAAAAAGTCCCACTATTCTGCGACTAAAACTGACCGAGTTATGGAGCTTTGAATATCTCTGACTTAAGACCACTTTATTATTTCAGTAGCCGTCTTGCAGACGATTCACCGATCAAAGCGCAGCACTTGCTCGACGAAACCGCTGATTGGTTAAAAATCATGAAATTCAAAGCTTCATAACTCGCTCAGTTTTAATCGTAAAAGAGTGGGACTTTTTTTGTTTAAAAAGTTAGATTGTCAAGAATATTTTACTAAATATGACTGATAGGATCGGGTCATCGTATAAAAAGTTAGAATTCGTAACTTTTTCAGAAATACATTTAGTGACTCAAAAAACATAAAATATAATTCTTCCCTTTATTTAAAACATTATGCCAATTGACACTATATGTCTATCTCTAACAGTTTAGAAATTAACTATTGGACCACGATAAGTGTGGACAACCCTGTATATAAAACATTTATTAATATTGTAACGTCACGACCGATGGGCGCTGTTTATGGCTGAGCAAGATTGCGGCAAATGTAGACAAATTGTTGCCTTTCAGAAATTTATTTACAGCTCAATCACATTAATAAAGAAAAATTACAATACTCCTTACTCTTGATTAACATGCTATTTACAAAATGATTTATATTAAGAACACTCGAGGGGTGGTAAAGCACTCTGGCGACAAAATCAAGATCAATGTTCGTCCGTGAAAGGACCGGTTTTGAAACAGTTCGATGCGAACTTGCTCGAGGTATTCACTCAATAAATCTGGATACTAAATCTGCACTCCGCTGGAAATTAGCACGCTTCCGAAGTTCCAGTGAACTTCCGCAAAATCAGGACCGAGTATGTCCGCAAACAAAAAACGCAATTCCACTCGGGAGGAAAGCAAGTCGGGATCTCAAAATCTTTACGAGACCACTATGGCTCCTGTTCCCAGAGCAGCAAGAATCGATCCCCCTCAAAAACCAAGTTCACCTTCTTATTTTACGCTCAAGGTCTGATCATCAGTAATGTGGCATTCCATTTCACAAAACTTCAAAAGTTCCCGACCAGCATTCTACCTGGCTATTGTCACTTCCATAAAGGTCGATTTCGCTCTCTATTTAGTCTGTCAAAGTTCGCCTTTTGTATTCTCCTAAGAATACGGCATTGTCCACTCACAGACACGCTGGCGACTCTTTCATTCAACTACCGTGTAGGCAACACTTGAAGCGGGGATGGTCACCGACCAAGTCAGGCATTGTCCTTTCCCCGACACGATGACCCCTGTCAAACAGTGTTGCATCAGATAACACCTGAAATCCTAGAATAATCGTTGTTACTAGGCGATTTTGATACAATATGCTTTATTTGTCATATGGAACGCGAACTTGTACTCGATAAATTAAAATACATTATAACGGTTCCCCATATACCAGGGGTGGGAAACCCGCGGCCTCTTAAGGTCGCATGTGGCCTTCTTGAGTTTCTTATGCGGGCTTGCCAGTTATTTACAATTTGCATTGAAATATATACTTGCAAGTAATACAATAATAATTATAGAACAATAACCCTTAAGATTCTACGCGTGTGGTCTTTTGCCCAACTGCGGAATGTAATGAGACTTTTCAGTGCAAAACGTTTCCCCACCTCTGGTATATAATACGATGGTCATATAATCATGGAGTTGTATTTGCTACCTTTTTTCCAAATACAAATTTGTTACCTTTTTCCAATTGTTCAATAAAATTTCTATACGAAAAGAATTTATAATTTTCTGAAAACTTACTTTCTTTTATAATGAAAAAATATATTTACATCTCCTTGGTGCTGCTAATTAATGTATGAGAACATTATATTGTTTTTCCGAATAAAATTCAAAAATACAATTTTAGTTGAAGTAAAAATTTAAAGAAATTTTAATTACTTTTTTTATCAGAGGAACAGAGGAGCATTTTAATTTGAATGGAAAGGTTGACATCATCAATTCTACTTTGGGAAAAGCTTTAGGAGGTGCAGCAGGTAAGCAAAATGCTGCCAATTATTTCTCTGTTGTATGGATATAAAAGGCTCATCATTTAGCAAATGTAAAATAATGTACCATTATTATTTATTTCATAATAGAAAATTGTTTTTAACTTTTTCCCGAAACTTATTTTTGTAAGTGCCTTTGTATACAAAAATTTAAATTCATTCACTTTCATTACTCAGATTTTACCAGCGAAATGTAGCTGAAAAATTGCGTTCCGAGGAGAAGAAATGACTTCTGAAAATTGGGACCTAAAGTTGATGTTCCCAATCAGATAGTAGTTTGTTTACACGAGTTTTTATTCATTTATTAGCTTGAAAGTGGGTTAAATTTTAAAAAAAGTATCGATATTCGAATGAATAATAAAATAATTCTTAAGAAAAATTCCCAAAATACAAGCTTAGTTTGAGTGTAGTTGTTGCATCTAATATGTATACAAAGTAACATAAAAATAAATCCAATCTTGCTACTGAACACACAGCTTGGAGACGGTCCAAAAGTTGATAATTGAAGAATTTACTATATCAGAGTTAAAAAAATGATGTTCAAGGAGACAGAACTAATCAGTTAAAATAGGCCATAAATTCATAAAAATCAATACGACGACAAATTGGTTAATTTAGCAAAAATATTACCCAATTATCTTTATTTTTTCTAGATGGCGGAATATGTGATAAAGTCGAGCTGCGCTCAAAAGGGCCCTAAATAAAGGTCAGCAGCTTTTCTGCCAAATTTAACGAGATAACAGCCGAGTTCGTTTAATTATTTTTGTCGAGACAAATTTTCTTGGAAAATTGTGACCTTTGAATTAGAGGTTGAAGTTATTATGAAGTCTGATTCTTCATCCTCTTTCTCGTATACTTCTCCAGAAAGGAACTGTTTCCCCTCCCCCCGCGTGGATAAAAAAATTCGAACCTACTGTAAACCAGAATCCAATGACTATCAGAAGGTTTTTCTTTGTTGATTATAGTGATTGTAAAATATTTAGGTAAAGAATCAAATTCAAGGAGATGCGTACCGATTAAAACGCATCTATCACACACTGCTAGGTTCCAATTTTGCCGGCTCAAGGACAAAGTGACGTAATTCGCTCAATAGTTTCCGCGTGCACAGAGATTGCTATCATTAAGCATAGGAAAGTCTTTCAAACAAACAAAAAAAGAATTTTAATTCACTATAACGGAATTACTTCCTGACAGAGAGATCACTATATTTTGTGCCTAACCCATACGCGATATCCTGTATATTAAACAGGAAACATAATATCAATTAGACTGAAATATGGGGAAGGGGACCTTAGAAAGTAAAAAAAAAGGGGTAGAGTTTCTGTTGATGTTCGATGGCATTTTTTACTTTCTCTGCATACGGCATACAAACAGAAAGTATTGCTAATGTAAAAAAATTGAACTCGAGATTTTGACATCTCCACGTGTTTGACCTCCTGAGTCCGGGAAACAATAAATTATGGTCTGTCTGTGTGTCAGAACGCGATAACCTCGAAAACTATTAGAGATAAAGGATAATGTATGATGTCTTAAAACATAATTTGTAGGTTTCATCAAATTTGTTCAAGGTCATGCGAACGCTATAACTCAAAAACTTGATAAAGCCAGATGGATTATAACAGTTTTATCATGTCATGAATGTAGGTCCGTAAGAAATTTGACCAAATCCGTCAAGGTTGACTGTCTGTCGGTCCGTATAATTTATTTTGAAGAGAATCCTAATTCCACGCGCATGCGTACTGGAAGAACGGAAGGAATTTCATTGGAGAGAATTACGTCAGTTTGTCCATTGAGTGTAAGAGAGGAATCGACATCTCTTCTGAATTTATTCTTTGCCTAGATATTTTTCAATCACTATAATAAGAAAACCTTCTGATAGTCATTCGATTCTGGGATAACATAGGTTCGAATTTTTTAGCCAATGGGGATGGGGAACGGCCCTCTTTGGGAAGTATACGTTGAAAGTTTAGGAGAACCTCCATCTGGTCAATCTAAAATAAAACGTAGACTTTTGAATTCGCTCGAATTGTTGACATTCAAAAAATTAAAAATAAATAAAATAAAGCCTCAACTAATAATGCTACAAACTGGTTTTTTTAAATGGGAGCAAATAAAAAGTTTTTTTCTTAGATAGGTAGGTAACCATTACAATGCATTTTAAATTTTCTAAGGAAAGATTTCTACGCAATGGCTACCCGACTCAGCATGAGCGATTCGTTCTGTTTCTTTTAGTTTTTCGAATATCTCAAGGTTTTACACAATATAATTGAATATCCGAATCTAGCAGCATTCGAATGACAATTGATCTAATAACAAGAAGAGCGTAAAATTCTCACAAGTAAAGATGCTTTTTTTTCTTTAGCTTTACCAGGTTTTGCAGCTAATGGCTCTCAAAAAGCGGAGAGATGCCCAACTAGAACGACCACCCTGTAATGGCGGTTACCATCTGAAAAAAAACTTTAAATATGCGCTCTCATTTAAAAAAAAAAAAAAAAAAAGGGGGAAGTAGTCGTACATATATTTGATGCTTTATTTTTGAAAAATGGGTCTCAATCCATTGCAGCTCGATTTCAACAGATAGAATGAAAGTTATTTGTATTGATCTTCAGGTGTTACACCAAGCCTAAATCGGAACTTATTGATTTATTATCAGAGATCACGCTCCTTGTATTTCCGAAACACCCCCTGCTTTGTCGCCTGTGGATTAAGGTTATGCATTCTTTTTTTATCCAATATATGAACAGTTTTAAAGAATATTCAATGTAATGGAATCCTATTATTTAAAGGAAAACGACTAAAATATAAGAAATCTAGTTATTTTAAAAGGAGAATATTTCATAATTGTAATCTTAGTAATTTAAGAGTGAGTAATCTCATCTAAATACTAATCAAAAATGTATTGTTTTTTAAAAAACAAAAAAAAATTTTAATGCTGTATTTCTTTCCAAAAACTTAGTTATTGAATTATAACTATCTCCATTGTGCAAATTGAGCTTGTTCAATCTTGTACAATGTATTTGCCAACGGTATATAGTTATGAGATAGGTCAGTAAGTTGCCAAGTTAGTGGGAAGCTCGGAATTGAATCGGGGTTATTCTTGATACACAACCAACCAATTGCTTCCTTAGCAACTTTTTCTCATTTGGCACAAAATAAATATAAATAATACTATGAAGGTGAAATAAAATTAAATACATTCTCTTTCATTTTGAAAGAATATATATTTTTTTTATCCTAGAAAGAGAAATACGGATTCATACATGGATATTCAATATTGAAATGGTGTGACAAATTGAAGTTGGTGTTTCGAATTATATATGTTCATCAGTGATTCCCTGATTTGGGTTTGAATAACCGGAAACGGAGATAGATAGAAGAACAGAAACCAATGCAGGTGTGTGGTTTTGAAAGCCATAAAAATCGGATACAGATGTTTTGAGAATTAGTTATAAATGTTGCCAGCAGGGTATGCTGTACAGTCAGCACGAGCAGAAAAAAAGCTATAAACAGTCTTTATAATCGCCGGTAATCACAACACAATCGATTCAAAATAGAGATATGCATACCGAGAATGAATGTTCAGCCACCTCTGTAGTGTGCCAAACGGAAACGGTGGCAGCTAGGAAACGGTAACACCTGAAACTTTCCAGAATAGAGTAATTGAGTTGAACATTTCTACATTTACTGGTAGAACAGCCATTGATTGACCTCCATACACTACGATCCTGATCCCATGCGATTACTTCAGGGGCACAGGTGACATACTGCTTTCCGGACAATCCTGCAACACTGCACATGAGCTTAAGAGTTGATCTGTGGTGGACGTGCCTGCATTTCTAAGTGACACACTATAGAGGGTGGCTGAAAATTTCATTCTGGTATGCGCCATATCTGTGCTGC
>BGPR01003666.1:87530-131102 GCA_013235015.1 Araneus ventricosus
GAGCATGGAGAATTGATTAGAAAATTAATTGTGTTATTTGAACAACTTTTAAACGATTGGCACAAAAGTTTACAAATCTACAATAAGGTAAGAAGGCCATCATACCAAATTCCCTCATTTATCTAAGTAATTTTGTTAAGAAGTATTGTGATTATACAGAACCGACAGACAATCAACCCTTCGATGGATTGGTCCAAATTTGATTAACATGCTATCTGATGATAAAACCTGTACCAAATTTTTATCATCGAACTATAAAAGTTTTTGAGGTAAAGTGTTCAGCATGAACGCGGACAGACAGATTCCCATGGCCGGATTTTGTCCAAAACTATGTAAACTCACAAATTATAAAAATGTCAAGACTCAAATTTCCTATCCTCGAGCTCTATTAGTTTTCGAGTTACGTATCTACAGACAGAATTCCAAAATTGTTTTTTCACACCGTAGGTCTAAAACGTGGAGACTTGTCAAAATCCGAGTTGAATTCTTTGACGATGCACACTTTCTCTTTGTATACAGAAAGTTAAAAAGCTGTGTCGGGAATATTGCAATTTTTTTAATCAAATTTTATTATCCACCCCCTGTATCCCCGAGTCCTTTAGATGTCTATATAACTTGCCCTCCTACTTTTCCACTTAATCGTTCTCTACTGAGACAAAGTTATTCACTATCTATATGTGAAAAGATAAGCACAAATGGTTACATTTATGAAAAAGGATTGTACCGGGCTTTTTTTTTATATCTACATGTGTATTTGGATTATAATTTGAATCTGTCTAACCTTAAAATAACTTCTTACTTACAACAAGCCCCGACCCAGCTACCCAAGAGCCCCTGTAATTTCAAGATCTCATGGTTCAAATTATAAGCTGACGAATATCAAATCCAAATAGAGCAAGCTTATGCGGAGGGCACTAGTATCATTATATTAACATTGTTACATTAATATGTTTAACATTGCAGATTTGAAATGATGATTCTTAAGAGCAGTTCTTCAATTTCTAGAAAAAGTCTTTCAAACAAACAAAAAAAGAATTTTAATCACTATAATGGATTACTTCCTGACAGGAGATCACTATATTTCTTTAACTACCATAATGCGATCCTGTATATTAAAAATGACTAACAATATCAATTAGACTGAAATATGGGGAAGGGGACCTTAGAAGTAAAAAAAAAAAGTGGGGGAGAGTTTCATTGATGTTCGATGGCATTTTTTACTTTCTCTTCGATACGCATACAAACAGAAAGTATTGTAAGCTAAAAAAATTGAACTCGAGATTTTGACATCTCCACGTTCTTAGACCTCTCTGAGTCCGGGAAAACAATAATTTGGAATTATGGTTCGTCTGTGTGGTCAGAACAACGAAACTATTAGAGATAAATGGATGAATAGTATGTGTCTTTAAAACATAATGCTAGGTTTCATCAAATTTGTTCAAGGTCATGCGAACGCTATAACTCAAAAACTTGATGCCAGATGGATAAAATTTTACATTTATCGTCATGAATGTAGGTCCAGAGAAATTTGACCAAATCCACAAGGTTGACTGTCTGTCGGTCCGTATAATTGAAAGCATGCTCTAAAAAGAGAAACCAATCATTCCACGCCAGTGCGTACTGGAAGAATTTGTGGAATTCTCATTGTAGAAGGTTTGTCCTGAGATGAAAGCCATGATCTCTTCAATCTTATCTTGCTCAGATATTTTAAAGGCAACATAACTGAACGAAGTATTAACGAAAGGTGCAGATTTTGAATCGATTGTGATGGTATTGCAACGATTGTTTTCAAAGAACTGTTTATAGCCTTTTTCCCAACTCCGTGCTACGACTACAGCGTACAGCGCCACCTGCTGGTAACATTTGTAACTAATTCTGAAACTTCGGTATTAGATTTTTATGGCTTTCAAAAAAAACATACCATTGGTTCCATTCTTCTATCTATCTCCGTTTCCGAGTTATTTAATTTTAAAATCAGGGAGTCCTTTGTTGGACACCCTGTAGAAATTCACAGGGTGTTTCATTACTGTATATAGTGTTCAAAGACTAATTTCAATCATATATAGAGGTCGAAAACGTTATATCTACGCAGTAGATGGCAATGGAGAAACCCGGTGCTACACGAACACGCAACAGTTTTCCCGTCTGACTTTGTCGGAAAACACTTGCCTGAAAGCTTAAAAACAATCAACTAGAAAAAGTAGAATAAACAAATTTAAAAACATTTTAACTTAAACTTTAAACAGAAACAACGAAGTTTAAACAATAAAATTTAAATAAAGTTTTTATGAAGGTTGTCATTCAGCCCGTTGGATAATATTTTTATTTCAATTTTATTAGCGTTTTTATGTTTGTGTTTGGTTTCCCTTTTTCTTTTAAAAATCTGATCTCCTTTGTCTTTTGTTGGGAAATTTCAGGCTAAGAGAAGCTATTTTTGGCGTAATGCAAGCTTCTTACAGAAAAATTTCCCAAATATTTTGAATCCATTTCGAATTTAGTCTTTGGCCCTTGACAAAATGGATTCCTTCTTTGTTATTTCGATTCTCTCAGAGTATTTTTCATAATTTTTTGCTTTCTTTGAATGATTTTGGTTACCTGAAAGGACGGAGATATAGAATATTTCAAGAGGAGGTTTTGCCAGACCTTTTGTAAGATCAAACAGGGCTAGCAACAATGCGATGAGAAATGTAGTTCCAGTATGATCAGGCACTAGACCAATTTAGCCATGCTTCCCATTTATGTTAGACTGAGATCTTAGGAAACAGTGGAGCAGGTTTGGAGGTCCTATACCAGGGGTCGGGAACCTTTCTGCTGTTAAACGTCACATTAAATTTCGGCAGCTTGGCAAAAGGCTGCAACAGCAAAATCTTCAGGGTTATTGTTCTGTAATTATTATTATTATATTACAGACAATTATATATTTCAATGCAAATTGGAAACAACTGCTAAGGTCGCAGGTTCCCCATCTCTGTACCTCTACATTGGCCGCCACAAATGCTGGACATAATCTGTCATAATTACGTTTTCTGGAGTCACCTAAATAAGTTTGGAGCACTGCACATCAAGGACTTGTAATAAAGGACTGATAAAGATGAAAAAAAAAGCAAGGCATCGTTTTTAATCTAGCAAATAATTAAAATCTTATTTCTGTCAAGTCATTAAGATATTTATCTTCATTCATTTCATAAGTGATTATAATTTATTTTCTCCATAATTTATAAAGCTCAAACAGCAGCATTAATTTTGACTTTTTTTAGGCTCTGGATATTCTCACAGAGAACTCAAGACTCGTCAACACTTTGCAAGAGAATACGAAAAAATTCAGATCTGCAATAAAAGCTGCTGGGATGAATATAATCGTGAGTTCCTGCTTTGTTCTAAATAAAAGGCATTTTATCCTCCTCGACCTTCTCGTAAACTTCTATAATATGGCACATTCTGTATTTAATTTTGTGAAGAACTTTTAGTTCTCTTCCCGCTTTGGTTCAAAATTTGTACAGATCTACACTTTTAGTGTGAAGGAAATACCAAATTTAATTTGTCGACCTTCAATTACTGCGTTCACATACACATGGAAACAGACAGTGTACCTTTTCACAGATTTGGTCCAAAATTTCACACACATTTATAATTTTGATACAAAGACCATATGTCAAATTTCATTAATCTAGCTCGTTGTGTTAAGTTATCGTGTTTACAAAGCAGTGACGAATCTACGGGGGGGCTATGGGGCTGCAGCCCTCCCCCAGAGCTAAACCAAAATTTTGGATTTTTTTTTTTCAAATCACTACACCTGTTTGTTCTTAATCTCTCTTTAAAAAAAAAAAAAAAAAAAATTGGTACCATTGCTTCCCTGGCTTGACAGGCTCGAAAATGTTCCCACTTTTGTAGTCATTCCATTCGTACTTGTAGCATTAATGCGGCCGAAAACATTTTTTTTTGTCTAGTTATTTCATTGTGTTTTCATTAAATTATCGAAACTATTGTAGTGTTCTTTATGATTCTTATTGTGAGGTGAGAAAAGTCTGTAAAGTTAAAGTGTTTTGGTTTACATAAGCCATTAGGTTTGAGATTCGTCACTATGACACAAAATTTTTATGACCTCAGCCCCCCCCCCGCCCCGAATTCGCCACTGTTGTCAGGCAACTAAAGTTAAAGTTAATTTACATAAGCCATGAGGTCATGACGAGACAAATTTTTTTTACCTCAGCCCCCCCAGCCGACCCGAATCCTAGATTCGCTATTGTTGTCAGGTAACTAAAGTTAAAGTTAACTTACATAAGCCATGAGGTCATAACGAGACACATTTTTATGACCTCAGGCCCCGACCCGAATTCGTCACTGTTGTCAGGTAACTAAATCTAAAGTTAACTTACATAAGCCATGAGATCATGACGAGACAAATTTTTATGACCTCAGATTATTTCAAAGTCTTCTTTGACTAGACTTTGTTTTTAAACAACGGTTACTTACGATAAAATAAGAAATATAAAATTTCTACTAATAAATTTTAGGCATAATTTATTCGGCATCTGTCAACTTACTGCTATGAAAATTGCTCTGTAAAGATCACATATAAAGATTAGACATTAAAATGAAATTTTACAATATCGAATTTCAGAAGGTTTAGTATTAGCGGCATTTACTAAATCATCTGATTAGACGAAAACCCGAAGCTAACAAGCAGGCAGCAAAACTTCTAAGTAGTTTTAGGTGACGAATTATAGATGTAGCAACAAAACAATCATAATGTATTAATCTAATACCTTAAAGATAACCTTTTGATGACGTAAAAGAGTTTAATAGGCATTACTTTCAGTAAATTCCTTGACATCTCTACTAATAATAAAGATGAATGTCAGTCTGTCTGTTGGCGGGCCACAGATCAGATCGTTGAACCTAGAGCTACCAAATTTGGTGCAGGTATACTTTGGAGGGTGGGAATGTGCACCTCGGTGCCATTTTTTTCAATTTCTTATTCAAATTTTAATTATTTAACAATTAAGCAAATTTTGACTGTTTTCGGCCATATTTTCTTGAATAAATTCCAAAAGAACTATTGCATGAAAATGATTTTTATACCACTTTAAAGTGCAAACAATTATCTTTCCAATGATATTAGTGTGAGTACTGTGCGATAATTATTTTAATTTTACAAGGTTTTAAATTGTCATTAACTGCGGTCAAGGTCGCTCAAGGAGACCGTTTCTCTTTTGAGACCAAAGGTAGGGAGGAAGGGCGGGGGGATGAGGGTGGATTCTCATTTGTAAACAATGAAAGGGCAGCCATTGTTGGTCATTTGCGGTTAGAAGGAAAGGATTAAAAAAGCTCATCTCGCAATCAGTAGGAAACTAGCAGTTGAAGCAACAGGAATGATTTTCTGAATTAAGTATAAAACCTTTTAATGATAAAAAAAGATTTTTTTTAAAATTCATTACAATTGATTAATTTCTGCCCAAATTTTTTGCACACTTCTTGCATAATGCAGAAAAATATCCATATTAATATTATCCAAAAATTAATTAATTATCCAAATATAATTACTTTCTAAATGTATTACATAAAATGACCAACTAAAATGTTGTCATAAAATGCAGATCAATACTTTTTACAGGTCATCCGTAATGTAGTTTGCAATACGATTAAGAGAGCTGTTTTGTTTATAAGGAATAAGAAACTAAAATCGGATACGAAAAGAACGCAAGCTAAATGTCTATAGCAATTTGAAGTTAAAAATTACTTTGTTAAGGGAACCAGGAATATAAAATTACGCAAAAGAGATTCATTTGAAATTATATCCCCGGTGAACAAGCTGGTCGCCAAAGGCGACTAGTCATTAAATGATAATTAAAACTATTTTTAGTACATTCTTTAACAAAAAGTTCTAAAGTTTGTAAAGTAAGCTGGTGGTTAATTTAAGAATAGCAAAAGTAATAGTTGTATGCAACACATGCAGTAAGTTGAATGTAGCACATAATTTCACTAGAATGCAAATGATTAAAAAAAAATTTTTTAATAAAATTTTACTTACTATAATGATTACTTTCCAGGGCGATGATCATCCCATTTGCCCTGTTATGGTGGCAGAAGAAAACCAGGCTATTTTGATGGCAAATAAAATGCTTGGTAAGATTTAAATGTCTTATTACAGTAATATATGTTTATTTTGCTAAAAAATATAAATTTAATTGAGAATGGCAATACCTAAATTTGCGAAGACAAAAACTGAAATTGATAGTTTTCGATTTTATGCTACAAATTAAAAAATAAGGAAAATGAAAAATATTGTGAAATTAAGAGATCACTTAAGAAAGCATCAATATAAAATTGATCTAATAGTGATATTTTAAACTATTATTGTTTATCCACTAAATATAAGAATTTCTATTCATTCAAAAATTTACATCAATAAAGGACTGAGAGACAAAGAAAGCAGCAGTAACAATTTTGTCAGCATGCAATGAAAGGAAGATAGAGAACATAAAAGTTTCAATTACATTTTAGATTAAATTTAAAAAAGGCTTCAAAAATCTTTCAGAAAAGTACATAGAGCAGAAGACCTATGAAAGGTTCAGAGTAGAAGACCTATAAAAAGCTCATAGAGTAGAAGACTAAAAAAAACCCAACAAACTGTTAAACTGTGGCAAAGATTAAGTGTGTCATTTAATAGTTCATATTTTCATGAAAAACTGCCTTTAATTTCAGATAGGGGCATCTATGTCATAGGCTTTACTTACCCAGTTGTTCCTAAAAGTAAGTTATGTTCCTATTCTTCTGTTTAACATTAAAAAACAGGAGTGATTGTGACCAGATTTCAAAAATCCGGTAAAGTGCCACGAGAAGAAATCCGTTATACTTTTAAATAATTCATGATATAAATGAGATTTACATACAGTAGAATCCTGGGAATCCGAATTAAATGGGACTGACCTTTGTTCGAATCCAGGATATTCAGTAAAATACTCTTGATATACCAAATGCAAACCAACCACCAGTCGATACTCCACCAAAAGTAGAGTTTCGACTCTGGGTGCTGTGTGAAGGCGTACGGAAAGAGCACACAGCGATTTGCACAGTACAATGGCAAACAAGTTGAGGGTAGAAAGAAGATACCCGAGTTTGTTTCTACTAATTCAGCTGCTATATTCACTCTTAAAAGACCAATTTGTTAAGTTAGAAATAAACATTAACTTTGTTTCTGATCTGTAATTATTTTTCTGAAAATTAAAAAAAAGATGTTGGGATTACCCGAAATTTTGGATTACCAGGGTTCTATTGCACATATATGCAAGCATTTTCATTAGCAAAACGAAAAGTATCTTTAAAAAAAAGCAATGAAAATTAATACATATTTCACTGTATCATTTCATAGTGTTGCTTATATTTTTAGTTTAACATTAAAAAAAAAAACTGCTTGCTGCTTTCAGGAATAAATGTTTAAGTTCTGGGAATTGCTGTGTTTATATTTTGCTTTGTTAGCAATTGTAAGTTCAGAATCATTTGAAAGACATTTTACCATTTAACGCTTTCTAAGGCTGTGGGAAGTATAATTCCCACCAAATTTATCAATTTTTAAGATTGGAGCAAGTTCTCGCCAAATTTTTTGACGAAACAAAAACCTAGAACCTTCTAATTTCTTATCTCAAACAAAAATGAAGTACCTTGACTTGATAATTAATTATCAAAATTAACAAAACATTAATATCATCCAATAAGCTAAATCAATTTTTCTTAATCATAATCCCAAAGTTATTTTATTGCACCACTAACAGAAAAAAATGGACCTTTAAAGAGTTAAATATTAGATTTGATGCTGAAATATGTATATGAACATGTATTATAATAGATAAAGAACTGTTAGTAGAAACAGAATGCTACATGGAATGTAAAGAATTTTGGTAAGCTGTGCAGCTATTCAATAAATTTTCTCTAAAATCCATCAATATTCAAGAATATTCTATACTCTGTATTAATTTCCATATAACTAATCTTTAAATGATATATTTGTTCAAAAACAAAATTTGAAAAGACAAAGAGTGCACATTTCCACAAAGCCGGAATTTCCGGATTTGCGAAAGAAAAAAATCCCGGAATTCTGGATACATCCGGACCACAATCGCTCCTAAATAAAAGAGAGAAATTGATCTTTGCTTTGTTTTTTCATTTTCAGATAAAGCAAGAGTTCGAGTTCAAATATCGGCTGCACATTCGGAACAAGACATAATTAAGGCTGTGGAATCATTTAGTGAAGTGGCACGTGAACTTAGTGCACTTTAACAAAATAATATATCACGGCAACCGTTTTGATACGAGAATTTAAAGTGTTAAACATTTTTTTTCATGTATAAAAACTTCCAACAGAATCCAAACAGTTTGATGATACTTTATATTAGTGTCTTGAATTCCAGTTTTATGAAATAAAAAGAAAATCCACTAAAATCTTGAAAAGCTCTACACAATTCACTAGCCTAAAGTTCAACAACACTAGATACAAAAATTGTTTTGGAGATAATGCGCTATATGCAGTTGAAAAACGAAGGGCTCCATAATATCATTAATAGTTGTAGCTTTTTTAGAGAACAGTCTTGTTTTAAGTGATTTATAATGCAACGTGTTGTAAAATGTGTTATGCTGCAGCATAAATTTGCAGTTTAGCAAATATTCAATTTAAAAACCTGCATGCTTTTGTAAACCATAAGGCGTCAGAAGTCTGTGGAAGAAAAACTGATGCTTAGCTTTTCTTTTAATGAACTAGAAGCACACATGCTCTTTCAAGGCATGCGGAAAAAATAAGATCTGAAAAGTTTGCAATTTCGAAACAAGACACACCTAACAAGACATAACTTTCACCCCTTTCCAAAACAGAAATTATTAATCATTAAAATTTTAATTTCAAATTCTCTGTTTAATTAAGCATTATTATGGTATATTAATATATGGTATTCATAAAAATCAGCTCTTAGAGCTCAAAACAAAGAAAGAAAATGGTAGCTTTCAAAGAAAGAAAAACACCATTCTAAGTTCTTGATCTTCAAAATATATATATGGCATTATTGAGATAAATTAATCTAAAAATTCGCCTATCACAAATAAGACAAGCTTTTCAATCTAAAGAAATCCCTTATCTTTTTAAGAATAATTATTTTACCTGAAAACAACTCGAAACATAGCTTTCATATCACTAGAAGGTAATCTGATATATTATGTGTTTGTATACATAAATATATCCAACATTCCTAAATTGTAAAAAATTCTCAAATCAATCATCCATAGATTATGTGCCAAGTGGTTGTGCACGATTTTGTCATTTATTTTAAGCAAAAAATAAAACTATTAATATAGATATAACATTTTATTAAACAACAAGCCTAGTAATGCTGTGAACAAACAGTATTCTTTTGTGACAATGGAACACAGAGCACGAAAGTATTTTGATAATTTTAAGGCACTTTTAATGCTATGGTTTTGGTAAGCCTTAAATTTATCAAAGTTCTTAGCCGTCGAGTAAAATAGGGAAAATTTCAACATGATTACACAATACTAATATTAAATGAATTAAACATTATAACAAAACATAATCATATTGTGCGCTAATAACAGCATTATTGCACTCTGCTGTATGTCATAAAAAATAAGATAATGTAACACATGAAGACATATTTGGATGGATGATCAATGTTCAATCAGTAATAAACTTTCTTCCTTCTTATATACAATAAAGAGTTTTAGTCATGGAAAAAGAACACAATTTTGACATTTGAAATAAAACCTCACACATACAGATGCATATATTCACATAATTATATTTTTCTCTTATATGTATAAAAATTACAAAATAAAAATTTCTTTTCAATGCATTTTTTGTTTCCAATAAATATAACCTTATAGGATGCAGTTTATATCTCTGCACAGACTATAATAAAATTTCACACTTATGTATATAGTTTTAAAAATGCTTTAACTTTTTCTCCTTCATTAATGTTTTCTAAAGTCTTTAAAACTTTGAAATGAGCACTCCACAGTGCATTAATGAAATAATTGATATTGATTAAAAGCTGTCTTAAATTTCAAAAGAAAACCTTTATAAGAAACAAAAGCAATCCGATGTTTAACACTGGCATGAATACAATTCTCCCAGAACAATATCACTAGATGAGAGATACGAGTATTCATTCTTTTAGATTTTTCTACTTTTTCTCGATATATGATATGATCAGCCAAACAGTTGAGAAACAGTTTAAATAAAATTTTAAAAATAAAAACTTTTCATAGTGAAAAACTAGGTAGATAACCAAGAGCAATATCAGCTATTTTCAAATATGCGTGTAGTTTCAGGAAATACTTGGTACCCCCAAAAAATAATGGTAACAATCATGCCCATTTAGACATAATTGACAACAACTTCTCTCCAATAAGTTCTTGGATTATAAATTTCTTGTTATATATGAAGTGCCTTTCTTTAGGACAATACTGAAAAGGAAAGAAAAATTAATAATTATACTTATAATGTAAAATAAAACTATACTTTATGAGAATAACATTCAGGCCTCCATAACTTAACACATACAAAACAATAGCCAATTAGAAATAAGAATATATCCATACATTCTATACTTCCAGTGATAAAATATTTTTAAAAATATCCAGAGGTCCTTAAAGTTTAATATTTTAAAAGCTTTATGACTGCACAAATATTTTTAATTACCGAATTCCAATAATAAGTTTGCATATGATGCATTAGCTTCGGCACATACACTTTCATAAATATTAATCTCAAAGACACAAATGAATATTAAAATTAGTCAGAATTATTAAATATTGAACTTACAATTACATTATGTAAAAAATTCTCAATTTCCGATTCCCTAAATTCAATATGTATTTTACGAAGCAATAACTCTGAAATCTTCACAACTAAAAAGGTTTCAGGGTGTGAGAGGAAGTAAAAGTTTTTAACCCTCTGAGAACCGAATTATTTTGAACTTTTAGCTATCAGGTTAGAAAACTGAGCTTTTAAAGTAAATTAATCGATCTTTTCTGTATTTAATTATATATATGAAATCTTAAACAATCATGGATAAAATATTCTTAAGAAAATATAAATACGAGCTAACCGCTTTTGAACTGAACATGAAAAATGGAAAAAGACGTTTGTGCTGCTCAGAGGGTTAACAATCGATTTCTAAAAATATTCACAACAATAATCTATTAAAAAACAAACACAGCAACAATTCAAGCCAGTATGGAATTTACACGGGGAAATCGGAAGAGATGAAAAAAAAAAGCAAAATTTTACATATTTTAATTACACAAAACAAATGGAGAGATTGAAAATAGTAGTGATACATAAAATAATGCTAGACTATACTCATTTGTTTTGAAAAAAGGAAAATTTACTTGCTCACAATATATTGTGAACAACCAAAATTTTTCAGGAACACAGTACAGAAAACTAGAACCTTACCAGCAATTTGTACACGAGGAATAATGTCCACCACCCACAACTTGAAATCTTTCGTTCATTGTGCGTCAGGACTGTTTGCAGAATGTTAAACGATTCGAGGCCAGGGAGCCTAAAGATTTAAAATGCCTACGAGTCCTACTTCCATTTTGAGAATTCCTATGAGGTAGAACATCTTGTCTTCGCATAGCTAAAGAAACAATATATTGAAAATTAAAATTATGTTTTTTTTTTAAAGCTTGCAGCTAATAAAATTTTTACATCATATTCAAAATATTCTTTATAAACAAGACATTTGGCAAACTCAAAAATTACAGCAATCCAAAGTTGTAAATTTTGAAACACAGGCTTTATAATGTTTGTTGCACTAAAAAGATATCACTCTACTTTGAAACATAAATATGTATAAGTCACATGGAAGTTTTTGTTGTTTTGCACTAGGTAAAGTAGTTCATGGAAAATCTTAAAATTTTTACTCTTTTGAAATAGGCTGTCTATATTACAGTTAACATAATTTTAAAAAGTTAAACAGAAGTTTCAAAATGTTTATCAAATGCAAAATAATACAATTTAGACAAAAGGAATATTTTTCCCATACATTTACCACATATATCAATCACTGTACATTCAGTCTTCCTGAATAAATCATAAATCTGAAAAAGTTGTGCTAAAAGTAAGTAAAATTATCTATTAAAAATATATTATATGATAAAAAAAAATTGCTTTGAAATTCATTACGAAATTCTCGAATAATCCGATTCAGAAATTAAATTCACCCTGAAATAAATGCAACATCTTATACGCTTGATTTTAGTCATTAGCTTTAATGTGACTGAGGATTACCTTGAAGATCATGTTCTGTAATAAACTCTTGAGAATCACTATCTTCATCATCCCCTAAGGAATAATGCAGGTCTTGGAGATAAGGTAAAACAGTCATGCTGCAATACTCATCCTCGTTAGAACAAGGTAACACACAAGAGTATTCTTCAGCATCCAGATACTTCTTTTTGACCCAACTGAAAGCAAATACATATTCAGGATTTAAGAACTGAAAACACTTACACTAGAAAATGCCAATTTAATATCCTCATATCTGAATAAAAAGGGGAGAGTATTTAATTAACGATCTACAGCAGGGCTTCTAAAACTATACTTCCCAATCCTAATTAGGTCACATAAATGTAGATAGCAAGTGCTTCTGTCAATTTTAACATTATACTCATTACAACAATACTTTGGGGACCAAATAAAGATATTAAGCTTAATTATTAAACATTAATTAAAAATTTGCTTCATTATTTTTAATTCAATTCCAGTAACTAATATTTTACTTACTCGTGTTCCCTTATGAGCTTTAACGTAAACCTTTCGGCAGGGTCTTTCTGAAGCATACCTTCAAAACAAAATGCATATTATGAGCAAATGAATCAATATCTACTATTGAAAATCTTCAGTGACTGATCGTCAATTAAATATCAACATACTTTACAAGTCAGATTTAGCAATTATTCGAACCTTAATTCATATCAAAACATGCAAGGATCTTGATTTGCAGTTACACAACCTCTGGCAATTTTTAAGCTCTTGTTTTATTTTTGGTTACAAGCAACTAAAATTTACCTATAAGCAAAGATAAAAACCAGATAAATACAGAAAACATGACAATGACTTGCAAAGACTCTGTATATGTGTGTGGAAACGCCACACCAACACTATGTGGGAGTGGCGCCCTCTACGATTGAGCTCTGCATTGAAAACACCAGGCAAGACCAGAAGACAAGAGAAACGACAGCTCACAAAGGCTAAAATGACACATTATGACGTGCCATCCGATAGAACTAATCATTAACTGTATAGAGCTCCTTCACTGTAAATACTTCATCAATCCTGTAATAGTGTAACTTCATTCAGAATAATATAATGCTTTAGATAGAACTGCTTCTTTATTTGTAAAACCCACAACATCTTAACGAGCCCACGTGTGTATAATATTGACTGCTAAATGTGAAAACAACAAACTGTTGCCTTTAGGTGCTATACCAGCCAATTTATTCCTATGAATTTAAGATGCTGTGACAATGGTACAGTTTGTTAATAATAATAGAGAGAGAGAGAGAAATTCAAGCTTGAAATGTTACATGATACTGAAATTAGTATTGGTTGATGAAGAACTGACTGTAAAATAATTTGTAAACTTTTGAAAATTAATACTATGAATCCTGTAGTAGAAGATAACAAGTACTAAATATTATAAATTACAGAACTGTTATTTATTAATGCAAAAAAAAAATTAAGAGAAAAATAATCCTTTTCTAACCAAAAATTATTCTATTGTTATTATTGCTTTTAATTGGACAATAAAAACGTAAAATCAAATAAGATGTAAACTGTCATTATAAAAAAAAACTTTTTTATAATAGTTATTCACAAGACTCATATTTAAACAAAATACATTAAACAATCATTGAATGCAATAAAAAATTTTAATATTGAAAATAGTAAGCTTCTTAAGAATTAAACAAAGTAAAAAAATGTAAATATTTACAACATACAACACATAATATATATATATATTGTCTTGTTTACTTTGTTTCTGTATGATCATATATAACAAGTTATATTTAGATTTATATATATAGTTAAATATTTTACAAACTATTAAAACTCAAAAAAACCTTTCCATTATATATACTTATTAAACCAACAATAATTAAAATTAAATATAAAATAATATTACCTAATTATTAATCATACTATGAAATACAAAAAGATAATTAGATTATGAACTATTACTATGGAAAAGACAACCCAAATTTCCTGTATATTATATATATATATATATATATATATATATACACACACTATATGCCCAAAAGTATCCGGACACTTGCAGATTTTCACATTTTTTAGAATTTCTCCGGAATGGTTTAACCGATTGCCTTTAAACTTCGGACATGTAAAGAATAGACAATAACTCACATTTTACATTGAAGATTCGGTCCTGAGGGCAATTAGGGGCCGTCTACAAACTGATGAAGACAAAACGGTTTTTGGACCGCCCCGCTTCACAGAATACTGATAACAAGATAAAACTTTCAGAAATGGTAATTTTTAATGTGCATAATATTTACAGGAATTTTTGTAAACTCAGCACAAATATTTGGGAAGATATAACGGTTTTCTTAAAAACTCTCAAATTTTCCCACCTGTTTTTTGCTTATAACATGCAGAGTTTTCTGTTATATTATACGAAACTTACAAAAAAGATGACAATATGTTATAGAAGCATTGTGTAAAACTTTGGAAAAGAAACGTTGAATATTACAGGAATTATGAGCATTTTTAGTAAATAGTGTTTTACTGCGCATGCGCGAAACATAGTGTAATTTTTCATTCACAAGTTTAAAGCCAAATATATAGGGCAACTTATATAAAAAAAATCAGTTCAATATCATTAGTATTCAGAAAGATATCGGCATTACAACGAGCAGAATTTTAGCTCCTGTCAAAGAGAAGCTAAAAGATGAGGGGTTGTACCCAAATTGATATTTTTTAAACTTATATCTTTAAATAGTTATATTGAATTGTATAGCGGTTAGAATTTGTTGCATACCCATGAACACTTGTCAATTACGTGCATAACTTAAATTCCAGCTAATTAGGCACTATAAATAACAAAAATTTTATTACTTTAATTGTATTATTTACATGATTATTAACAAGTTACATATTACATTTTTACGGCCAAACGATATTTTTAAATATATTTATTTTACGGCGAAACGATTTTTTATCTAATTAATTCCATTTCTTAAAATATTTTAATAATTCTACATATATATATATTTTTTTATTCGTTACGAATATTAGATGTGTTCATGGGCATTTAGCAAATTCTAACCACTATACAATTCAATATAACTATTTAAAGATATAAGTTTAAAAAATATCAATTTGTGTACAACCCCTCATCTTTTAGCTTCTCTTCGACAGGAGCTAAAATTCTGCTCGTTGTAATGCCGATATCTTTCTGAATACTAATGATATTGAACTGAATGTTTTTATATAAGTTGCCCTATATATCTGGCTGTAAAATTGTGAAAGAAAAATTACACTATGTTTCGCGCATGCGCAGTAAAACACTATTTACTACAAATGCTCATAATTCCTGTAATATTCAACGTTTCTTTTCCAAAGTTTTACACAATGCTTCTATAACATATTGTCATCTTTTCTGTAAGTTTCGTATAATATAACAGAAAACTCTGCATGTTATAGGCAAAAAACAGATGGGAAAATTTGAGATTTTTTAAGAAAACCGTTATATCTTCCCAAATATTTGCGCTGAGTTTACAAAAATTCCTGTAAATATTATGAACATTAAACATTACTGTTTCTGAAAGTTTCATCTTGTTATCAGTATTCTGTGAAGTGGGGTGGGCCAAAAACGTTTTTGTCTTCATCAGTTTGTAGACGGCCCCCTAATTGCCCTCAGGACCGAATCTTCAATGTAAAATGTGAGTTATTGTCTATTCTTTACATGTCCAGAGTTTAAAGGCAGTCGGTTAAACCATTCCGGAGAAATTCTAAAAAATGTGAAAATCTGCAAGTGTCCGAATACTTTTGGGCATATAGTGTATATACAGGATGCCCATTCCAATCATGGCCCAGTAGATAATTTCTAAACCACTCGAGATAGGCACATACTTCCAAAAGGAAAAATGCTCTCAATGACATATAGAATAATTTTTTTTGTTGTTTAAGTCAAATGTAATAACACAGAAAAAATTATGAAGTATAAATTTTTATACAGTCCTTTGGGTTCTTTTAATCATATTTAATAAAATAATTTCCTCACACTAATATTTTACACAAAAAAAACCAACTAAAACTGACAGAGTTATGAAACTTTGAATTTCATTATTTTAGACCAATCAATGGTGGATCTTCCTCTATGTGGCCATTGAAACGGCCAGGGCCGGACTTAAACATTTCTACACCCTAGTCCAAAGCACTTAATTCTGCACCCTCTCTCATGGTACATTCACCACAACTATAGAGACAGGCAATGTAAATGTGCCATCAGTTTATTTATTGTGTGTGGATGTGCTGACAGTGTTTTGTATTGTGTTTCCAAAATAATACTGAAATTTGTAAATGATTGATTGCAATTTCTTTTATATTTGCACCTTCCAATTGTTGCGCCAAAGGCCATGGCCTAGGTTGGCCCAATGGAAAATCTGGCACTGGAATTGGTCTAAAATCATCTCAAATAGCAATACAGGGGCAACTGTACCTTGGTTTAAAAAATCCTGAAAACAAGCATGTTGTAAAAATCCGACATAATTTTGAATAATTCAGAATGTTAATTTGATACACATTTTAATAAAATGACTGGATGTTCACTAGTTTTCTTGGACAATAAGTGTAGCTACTTCACAGAGCTTGACATAATCTAAAAGTTTTACAATATCTCAGTGATATATTTGTTCAAAAATAAAATTTAAGATAGTGAATCTCTAAAAAAAAATATAGAAGTGACAGATTTGAGAAAAAAATCCAGAATACAATCACCACTGATTAAAAGTTTCATAACTTGGCTAGCAAACAGGTCAACTTAACAGCAAGTTTTATCCAATTATCATAGATAAAATATTGTGTTCTTATAAACCGTGATAAAAGCTAAAGATCATAAACAAAAGTGAAAATAAGGCTTCTTTCTTAGCCCGTTAATGCCCAAATTAATTTAAGGCATAGATTTCAATACATTTTCTATTAAATTATTTAAAACCCCAAGATTTAGATAACTGCAAAGTAAAATTAAATTCGGAGAATTTTTTTAGAAAAAATATCAAAAAATTGGTAGAAATTCATTTTAAAAAACTTTTTTGAATAAATAGTATAAATATTTTTAATATATGGTAAAATATCAAAAAATATAAATTATTTCCTAATTTCTTGCATGACCTCAAAACTTAATCGAAGGAAAAATTTAAAAAAATTCAAAATGACTACACTTTTGACTTCAAAATCTAGCTAACTAGTGGTATATGCCTGTTGAAAACTGTTTAGGGGTTTCTGAATAACTATTGACTTTATAGAAAAAACAAAAATAAACAATTGAATACATGCAGTAGAGCAATGGAATTGAAAATGTAACTGTCCTCAAAAGAGGCCGCTGGGTATTAATGGGTTAATACAGTGCATTTTTTTTAAAAACAATGAAAATTAATAAATCTTATTATGTGTCTTTTTATCTGACTTTAACCAAGGTTTCTGTTTAAGTTACAATTTAAATAAGAGACAAAAACTTCCAATATAAGAAAATATATAGATTCTTCATATTTTTGAAGATGATATTCAATTTTACATTACTTATTTAATTTTAAACATAGTTCAATAAATGTTTAAAATGTAAAAGAGAAATTAAAAAAAAAATTAGACAGTATTTTAGTCCCAATTCATATTTAAAACACAAAAATACAATACAGCTGCCATAATAAACAGTTAAAAGTTTTGAATTCATATTCCATTAGATATTTTTTCTACTTACAAAAACATTTTCCTTTTTTTTCTCCTTAGGATTAAAATTTAATTCATAAGGCTTTAAAATACAAGCATTTAAAATATAAGCAAGTAAAAGTGTTAGAAGCATACCTAATAACAAATCTTGTAGAAGTGGATCCAAGTCCTTAGGAACTTCAAACTCTCCTCTACCAATATTTTCAAATAACTTATAAATATTATCACCTTCAAAGGGGTATTTTCCTGTAGTAAAGTTATATCTAGAACAAAAAAAAAAGTTATATAAATTCAAAAAATTTGATTGCGACAGCTCTTGCGAAAAAATATTTTGATATGAAAGACCCAATTTTCAAGCATTTAGATAACACAACAGATATAGATAAAATTTAATACTTATATACAGAAATGGTTTTAAAATTTCATAAATTCTTTTGCACAGAATGCTAATTGTTATACACATAAAAAGCACAGAAATGCCAATCATTCTTCATATAATTTCCTTCGGAGATGGAAATTTTTAAAAAATATATATTGTATAAAAAAATGACAAGAGGCTATCTTTTTCAAACTTCCGCTGAAGTTTTAAAGGTGCGAGACTACTTTACTGCGCGACTCTTTTATTTTTGAAAGTTTCTCTTTGTTGCTTGCGATTCTCTTTTGTTTCTCAAAGCTTCTTGGATTCACTTTGTTACTTATGATACTCTTTGTTTCTCAAAGTTACTCTCAATTCTTTTGTTTCTAGAAGTAACTCTCAATTCTTTTGTTTCATAAAGTTGCTCTTGATTCTCTTGTTTCTCTGAAATACTAATATATGGAAAATTGGCGAAATAAAATGAAACTAAGGTTACAATGAAAATTGTTTTATTTCTCAATAAAATATATTAAGTCAATTCTTTTGTTTTGAATTCTTCAATCGTGAGCGGAAATGTTACAATTCTGTGTAGGATCGGTCGATGATATGAAAAGTAACATACATAATTTAAAAATTTTTTTGTAACTTCTGTTGTTACCCTTTTCCTCTAAAATAAGACGTTAGTTATGTTTTTAACATACATAGTTACCGAGATATAGAGGATCACGTCACCAATTCATGCATATTTTTGGCCAATCTTGCAACTCAGTAGACGCTGAACTACAATTTTGATTTTCAAATTTTTTTGTAACTTCTGTTGTTACCCTTTATCTCTAAAATAAGACATTAATTTACAATGTTTTTCGTGATGTTTTGGCATGTGAATCAAATTCCTTCTCGAGACCCCAATGAGAGGAACGTAGTCCTACGTTAAAATTTATAAACTGTGATAATTATCAAAATTTATGGCGACTAATAGTTAACAAAACTTTTGATAAGTGATAACTGTAAAGACCTTTGATAAGTATGACAATTATTAACTAAAGAGTTATGCAAAGTAATAAGGATAAATGAAACTTACAATGTAACACCAGAAGACCACACATCCACTTTAAAACCAGAAAAACTTTCTAAACCTATAGCAATTTCTGGTGGCTGGAAAGCTGGAGAGCCTTGACTGGTATAACAAATGTCATCTTTAGCAAATCGATCCAGTGCCTAGAGTACAAAAAAAGCATCGAGAGTTTTAGAAAATTTCAATAAAGACATTAAAAAATAGCAATACATTAAAGTCTTCAAAATAAGTGCAATATTAGAGCAATGTGACATTTGTACCTTCACATTTAATAATATCAACTTTAAGTAACTGCCCTAATATTTGAAGCCATGTCATATCATAAAATTCATTATAACTTTCATAGGATAGTAGTAATGCAATCTGCAATTTCCATTTTTTATTTTAAAATTATTAACAATTATTTATTTGTATTTAATTATACATTAAAAAGAAAATCACAAAAGAAATTTACATATTGCAATTTCTATAAATAGTTACCATATTATGCATCTAAATTCAGTTACAATTATAAAGCATTTTTCAGACTATCAAAAGCCCTATTTTTTGCTATTAAAATTAATTATTTAACAGAAAAATATCTATTGTTTTGCAAACATTGCAAAACTTAGCTTTTATCAAGGACAATGTAGCCTATTTAATTTAAATTTACTTGATTATACCACATTTTTATGTTTATATCTTATTCATAATCAGGGTTGTCGATTTTTTTTATTTTTTTCAAAAAAATCGATTTATTTGATTTAAATCGGATTTTTTTTTTATTTAAATCAAGATTTTTTTTATTTTAATAATTTTTTTAAAACTACATATATATATATTTAACATTTGTAAATAGACAATGAGCCCTACAGTCATAGAATTATATATATATATAACATACCAGTCATTAAGCTGTACTTTCTTTAAAAAAACAAATTCAAAAAATTTAATTCAAAAATGTAACAACTATTCAAAAAATATTCGTGAACTAAAATATAAAAATAATATACTTTTGAAATATAAGATAATTTTATTAAGGAAAAACGGAAAAATATAATAAAAATTGTCATTTCTTGACTATAGATATATTATTGTATGTTAGAATATTGGAGAATTTTACGCTCAGCTGTTCATTTGTTTCATTACAAACACAAGTTTTGAAGCTTTCTCTAATCCTAATCTGTTTCACCCAAAACATTAAATAAAAAATTTTCTAGATAAAATTTTTAAACTCAGGCTTCGAGGTGCATTGAGTCACCACCAGGACTACCTGTGTGCCAAATTTCATGACTGTAAATGCGATATATTCGTCTGGACATTGTGCACACATTCACAAACATTGCCTTTTATAAGTATAGATCATAGTTTAAATTGCACTATGTAGATGTTTGTATTTCTTTTGGAACATTTATACGCATTACTTAATTATCTTACATTTGAACATTATTGCAATATAAAAACTTTGTTGTCCCCAACGCTATTTAGTTTTCTCCAGTATTAAAATGAAACTCGCTGCATTTTACTATGCTCTTTCTTTGTGAACATGATCCTTTCACAATATTTATTTATTTTATTAAAAAAGGAGCATCTCATACTTTGCATTTTATTGTGTTGCTCATTAGAGATTTATTTAACCCTTTGCGGCGAAGCGTGCCAGTTAATGGCACACCTATTTTCACTCGCTTCTCAACCGTTAAATTAAACTATAAATGGAAAATGTTAGGTTTAGGATAGGGCTAATAGTACTCCTTTCAGAATGTATATAGCAGTCTTATGAAATTTTGTTTCAAAATAGGAATTATTAGAGATAAAGTTTGGAAAAATTCCTTGACTCGTAGATAAGAAATTTTTCAGTTCTGGATGTTTAACAATTTTAGCAAAGTAACTCGAAAATTTTGTTCCACTATTCTTGAACTTTTAATTTATAATTTTCTGTAAGATTCAACAATAATTTTTAAGTGTATCAAGGTGGCTGTACCTAAGGGGTTCTCATGAGGGGGGTAACCCAAAAGAGGGACGACCCCCCCTCGGAATGAAGTAAGTTTTTAAAAAAAATTTTTTTGTAGATTCTATGTCTAGACAATAAACTAAACCCATTCATGTTGTTTTCTCCTCATATTTTCAAAAAATTATTGCCTTGCACCGCAAAGGGTTAAAATCTAATTTGCTTGTGTTCTCAAAAATAAAGATATGGAAAGTACTCTAGTTACACCAATTCAATAAAAAAAATTGTATGTTCTATATATTCTTTCTTTAAATATACATTTTTTTTCTTTAAATATACATTTAAAAATAGTTTAAAATCACTATTTAAAGATACATGAACAATTTTATTTCATTAAAGCAGATTAACTTGATATTTAAAATAAAGTGATTTAAATCAGTGATTTTAATCAACTGATTTAAATCACCGCAACCCTGTTCATAATTAAGTAAACTCATTACAAAATTAACAAAAGTAAAAATGCATATGTAACAAAAATGCCTGTGAATGTGCAACTTAAGTATGTGCGTGAATTTAAAAAAAAAAAAATGTTATTTAGCACCATCCCCCCATTTACTACTAGTGTCACATGACACCCTGATTTCTTTCTGTCATATATATGAATCCTACCTAAAGCTAGGAGTAGTATATACAACACAGGATCATTTTTAGTTTATAATTGTAAAACACCAGGCCAATGTTTTTTTTTTTATTTTATAACTGTAGAACATCAGGGCAATGGGGTTTCTTTTTCACTGACACCATTACCTAAAGGATTGATGAAGCTTTAATTTAAAAATAGCTATATATGTCAATAGTTTATGTTATTTCCATATTTATTTGATTAAGATGTGACAATACAGTGTTTCTTTTTATTAGATCCAAAACTATTAATTGTAACAATATAATTCGATCATGTACATAACTTTTTTTCTTACTTGAATAATAAACTGGAATATAAAATATAAAGAAATGAAAAATTACAAACGTAAGAAAACTTAAGAAACTGTTACCTCAGCAACACCAAGATCTGATATTTTGAGTGTCTTGCAAGTAGTTAACAACAGATTTCCAGGTTTAATATCTTTGTGTATAATTCCTTGACTATGTAAATATTCTAATCCATCCAACAACTGACAAAAATACCTTTTTAAAATCAAAAAAAAATATTTCAGTATAAATTATAAGTTTCAAATAGGTATGTTATGATAGTTTTTATCTGACTGAAGCAAAAATATTTTAAAGAAAAGCTGAATAGATATTTTACATAAAACAATTTGATGACAATACTATAAAAGCATAAAAAAAATATTATAAACAAATAACATAAAGAAACCATTACTATTCTCCTATATAGAGGAAAATCAGTTATTCATTAACAATGTATTTTAAGATAAGTAATGATTTATGCAATGGGAAAGCATGATAAAACAAATCATTGAAGTTTTTCAAATCTTAAGATTTCTGCACATAGGACGGGAACTATTTGATGTAGCAATCTACAAACTTTCTAGAGCCAAATCCGACAGACTTTATGTACACAACTGGCGCAACAGCTACAATGGAATCGATTTTAGCATTTCATCTAAAAAGCCTTGAAAGTTTATGACTACCTTCCAGTTTGAAATAAAGTAAATAAAAGAATTACCATTTCTTGTAAACAGATTTTCAATATAATTGTAAGATTGCCAAGATACACAAAGATAAAACAAAAACAATAGAAAAGCAAATATTTTCCCAAAACACTGCAACAGCTGGATAAAGAGAATGTAGTTAGCAATTTTATTAGACAGCCCATGCATCAATTTCAATCCAGAAAATCAATACACTAAGATTGTTTCCAACAACTACACTAGAAAGAATGGTATCTAGTTCAACACCCAAAAATAAACAAAACAGAGTATGAAAACTTGGAATTATTTTTTGGAAGAAAAAGGAGGCAAATATGTTTCCTTACAAGAGCAGATCCTCAGTGAGTTTATAAGAACATTCATTAAAAATACTGAATCTAATTCTACACTTCATGTAAATTACACTATTCAATCAATATGATAATGCAAAGAAAAAACTATAAAATGGAATACCGGACTTCAGAAATATAAAATGGAATATTAAACTTAAAATTTTAAGGTTAATTAATGTTCTTCAACCCAGTTGTACAATATTATTATTAATAATAATAATAAAAACAGCAATGATGCAAAAAAAGGTTAAAGCCATTTTATAAATTTAACAAACAAATGTGATAAAATTATATTTCCATGGTTTATTTTTTTATGCAAATATATACTTGAGAATATGAAAGATTTTTCAGTAAAAAAAAAAAAAAAAGGATTGTATATTTTTTTTAAAACTGAAAATGAGTTTCAGAAGGTCTAATACAAATAAAACAATCTTTAGAAATTACTTTCATAGAAACCAATAACATACCCATGAGCTTGACCAATAGGAAACTTCTTTTCTGGTAAATTTTCAAGCATCTGCTGTAGTACAGAAACACAATATTCCATAACCATATACATTTTCTGTTTCTCTTCATTATACAAAACATCTACTAGTTTAATGACATTTTTATGGTTGAGTCGTTTTAAAAGTAAAATTTCCCTATAAAAGAAAAAAGTTTAGCCATCTGTTAGAAGTATTAATTTTAAATTTCACATGATTTGTAATGCAGGCAACACAAGACGTTTCCATGCAACATTTATAAAATTTTAAAACATTTTCAAGAGGAAAATGAAATTTCTTCATAAAGAATGTCTTAAAATTAAGATTCTGAGAAAAATTTAATTACGTTATTAATAAATATTAATGATCCCAGTGGCAGAATCACCGCGACGCTGCGTCGTACGTCGCAGATTTTGGACAGTGTCTGCAGACTATTTTGTAATAAAGTTTGTCATGTGCTCATAAAATAAATCCCATCATGAAAAATATCAAATTTATTAAACACACTTTCAAAAGAACTTAACAATTATTATATAACGCACATTGCTAAAATATGCAAGCCTCTCGGCCCCCCCCCCTTCTGGTCGTCCCTAAGTTGAATGGGCTCCCCTAGTGACTGCAATTTAACCTTGAATTACGCTAAGTACCTCATATCGGTATTGGTCATGGCCGATGTTTTCTACGCGTTTTATTCCGATACGTTTCTGGCACCGAGCTTTTGGTTTCTGGAATTAACACGTGGTTTTTACTTTGAGATGGCTGCGTATATAGATAAAATTCGTTGTTTTGATTGCGATGCTACATTATTACGATTCGCATTATTTACGCCAGCTGAAAATAAACTTCTGAAGTTTCGATCGATCTCTACGGCTGCAATTTAATCATTTTTTAAAAACGGGAGCGAAAAAAAGAACAAATTCTGAAATTGATGAACATGAGGAACAGAGTTCAAGCCAAAATTGCCCCAGTTTTAAACGTTCTAAGTATTAGTTAAGAAATATGGAATTCATTATTATACAGATTTTCAAAATGTATCTACATATGTGCAAATGCAAAATTCCATAAAATCAAAAGTTGAATCAAGAATTTTAGAGGATGACAGCTCTGTTCTTCCTTGTTTTAAATAATAAACAATGATACTATGAAATTTTATATATGCATAGTTGCAGAACAATTTATCAGTTTGCATACAAACCATTAAAATGCAAATCAGGATAAATGTGCGAATAAGTTTCAAAGTTTTTGTTTCGTAAAAAAAGCAATTATTTATTGCATTTTAAGTTAAAAACATACAAGAAAGACATTTTTTTACTTAATTTTTTTTTACAATAAACAGGAGGCATTTAAATTTTTAAATAACATCTAACATATTGAAGAATATTTCATTTATATGAGCTAGTGATGTATTGTTTTGAAAAAATCACCAAAACAGAAAGACACCAAGTGCTGTGTTTAAAACAGAAAAGTACCCAAATATAATTTTCTGCATAGGTATTTGTATAGTATGCTTAATATTACTTCTGGAACAACTTGATACTTCATTATTGTTAATTATCTTCCCAAAGAAAAGATTAATCTTCATATGCTTTTGTTTATTAATTTATACAATTATATTATACAAATAATATAGATGATATAGGGTTTTTAATTTACATTTATCGTATTTTAATAGCTGCAAGTTGATATAAATAACTGAAAAAAGAAAGCAAAATATTTATAGTCCCACACTATTCTGCAGACTATTTTTAAGAGACTCGACCTCCGTTGCAGACTATTGAAAAGTATTCTGCTACTGGGGATATGTTATAATCTGAAATTGCAAAGATCAATATATCATAACATGACTAATTTTTTCAAGTGCTTTTGAAATATCCTAATATAAATGAAGAGCAACAAAAAGGATAGTTTCAAATATAATAAAAAAATTATCTATACGGGAATACACATATGTACTTTTCAGTCAGATTTAAAAATTCTAACAAGGATAAAAATCTTATCAAAGAACAAGAAACTGTGTTTCTAAGCTTAGTAAAAAGAACTACTGCCCTTTGTAACATATAGAATATATTATGAAAATTCTTTGTAACATATAGAATATACCATGAAAATTCTATAAGAAACTTGCACTGTAATACTTTTGTGGCTAATTCACAATGGATTGAAAACAAAATATAGAAAAATATTAATTGAAAAGACAATAGCAATTTTTACATTATTCTAACTCTTCAGACTTATTTATTTTAGAACCCATGCATCTAATTCTAGCTTAGACATTTTTTTTTCAGTTTACTCATTTATCATTTAAATTTAATATTGCTCTTCAAATGAAAAATTATATCTAAAATCTCCACACTTTAAGTAAGTTTTTAACCTATTTTTCAGAAGTATCAGCAGACCAGTTGGACAGGTATTGTACCCATGAAGAATACTAAACTGATGTTTAATCTCCTCCCAACATCAGACTTTTCTGAAAGAGCAATTTAGGCATTTCATGAAATGGAAACAATTTTACTATTTTTAAATCTTTATTATATAAAACAATTTTCTAACTATTTATAATAGGAAGTGCACCACAGCAAATGTAAATCAATACAATAAAATATAATAAAGAATTTTATGGTATCATTTGTTCAGTCCATTGCATCATTTATACAAACTCAACAGGAACCCGCAGGATTTTGTTAACGAGGAAAAAAATATTGGACAAACATGGTAAATCATTAGTATAAATACAAACTTGTTAAATGAATGCATACTCCATGAGGATAGGAAATGTTTAGACTTGGATATAAAGAAGTAAAAAGTTATTTAGAAAACAAAAACTTTTAATCATATTTGTTATATCTGCAAATTAAAACAAAATTTACTACCAGGCAAGTTCTACAAAATATTAGTGCAATTAATTCTATACCGCATACTGATTAGCATACCATTAATTAAGCTACCATCAGTGTATGTTTCTGATTATAGGAAAAACATACATTTGAAACTGTTCATGCCAGAACTTTTTAACCATCACAGCCACTAGAAATCAATAGTGGGAATATTTACATGTTTGATAATACATAAAAGGAGCTAGAAGTTCCAGACATATGTACAAAATTAACAATCTCTCAATGAAAACTCGATACTTCAAATTTATCTTTTTAACCTGAATTTATGCACTGGTTATTACCAGCATTTGAAATGAATCCTTTTCCCAATGCTTCAAACTTCAAAAAATAAATTTAAAAATCATATTAAACAGAAGCAATAGTTTTAGCGAAGAAGCACTGTTTGCAAAATTCATGCAAGAGACAAAGTAATAGATGCATTATTAAATACTCACATTTGTACATTTTGCTCTCCATTTGGAATTTTTCTTAGTTTTTTCTTTTTCAATATTTTCACAGCTCTTCTACACAAAGTTTCGGAGTCCAACATTTCTTTCACTTTCCCATAAGAACCTTCACCTAAAATATCGCCCATAACATATTTGCCGATGATTTTTGCTTTTTTTTTACGTGTTTGATAAATAATTTCTTTAGAATTAACACGGTGAAAGACGAGTGGACCATCATCTTCAGGTTCTGTTAACCAGTTATCAAGAGGCCGTGTGTCATCACCCAATTGAAAAAACGATGTACCTTCAGCTGCCTCTTCTCTTTCCATCGGCATTAAAAAATTAACAATATCAGTTCAAAGTATCACAGTTTAAGGCATTACAGACAGATATATTAAACATAAAATATTATAACTAGGAAGCAAATTCATTTCAGCGGCAGCTAATCCCGCCATATCCCAAATCTCAGTTGAGAGACTTCTGCTAACTTACAGTTTCCTTCGATCGTACCAGTATCTGAAAAACATTGAACGGTATTTCTTCAGTTCTTAATTGGTTTCAGTCTTTAGTTTATAAATCTGTCAGTAGATGGCGAATCAAGAATCAACAATCGTTATTGGCAGAGGCGCACTAGTTTACGTCATAATTCTTCTAACTAGAAAAACAAAATATCACTGTAAAGCTGGTTAAAACTATGAAATATATTTCCTGACAAGCAATAAATTTGAAGGTAAAATTATATTATACTAAATTTTTAATAAATTCAAATAAATAATTTATTTAAATACATCAAACCCCAATCATTTACTCTTTTACGAACAGCAAAGACACAAATATGTATATGAAATTAAAAATAATTAAATAGTTTTAGATTGATTTTAAATCTTTTTTTCAGAAGATTGGTGTCTATTTTGTTATTAAAAATAAAAATTTTTAATTTAAATTTAATAAATAAATTCCTAACATTTATGGATTCATAGTTGGCAACACCCGGTAGTTCTTCTTTTAGCAATGTGTAAAGAGGAAATCGAAAAAAACAAACAGTACTATGTTTTATACCTCCTTGTACGCGCTGTGAATGCTGATTTTTCTTCAAGAAATAGGCAGAAGGTTTATTATTATGGAACACAATATGCTCGTCTTTATTTGAGTGAGTGTTTGACGGCTTTCCTGCCGCATTGCATGTTTTATTAGTTGTTAGCAGACGAAAGACAACACCCATCACGAAGTTACTATGTTTTCAAATCGTACAGTCAACCCTAGTCCAAACCGTACCAGCATAAAGGAAGCTAATGACCATTTACAGTTGCTACATGAAAGAGTTATGGAACTGGAAGCTACTACCAAAGAGCAATCGGAAGCGTTAAAGAAAAAGGATGAGTTATTACAAACGACTATAAGGGACATAACTGACTTAAAAGATGCCGAAATTCATGATCTAGCAACCGTACTTGATCAGCTACGTGACAGAATAAAAAAACTGGAGCATTTGTTACGCGAAAAGGATCAACAAATCGAACTTCTTAACCACAGATGCAACATCGCAGAAGAAGTTGCATCATACACACCAACTGTTGAAAAGCTTTTAAGTGCTATGAAAAAGTTGCCATATAAAGCTTCTAAACACAGTTCTTTAAAGCCTAGAAGTAGATCGACACGATCCCATAGCCAAAAACTTGACAAGAAACTTGCAGGTGACAATAATCATCCTCATGATGGATTGGTCAATTCTGTGGATGGACACGCTTCTGTTCCAAACCAGTCTTTTGCTGACCTAAGAATAGGTAGAAGCTTCAATATTAATAGCAATTTTTCTCTTTCTGAAGATGATGAGCCAAGTGAAATGTTATGAATGTTTTCAGGATACATTATAGGCATTTCTAAGAATGTAGTGGTTAATGCCATACAGAGCAGCTTAAGATTGTAAAAATTGTCTTTTCATAATTTATATGAAAAGTTGCTTATGCTTCAAAATTTTTTATCTATCTCATCAAATTAATGATTTATCACTTTTGGAATTATTTTGATTTACTTTATTATTTAAATAGTTGTTTATTTATATTTCATGTTGGGTTTGTTTGTTTTTTGAATCAATGACAATACAATATTTATTCAAGATGATGGTTACTGTTGGTCTGATGGACATATATAGTGTAATTTCATGTTGTATCAATGATTTATTTACTTATGTTATTTAGATATATAGTTTTAATCATAAATTTTTAATTCTAGTCATAATTTTATGAAAGGTAATGATGTGATTGGTAAAACTGTCATTTACATATGGTGTTGTCTTGTTTGGCGCCATTTTTTCTTGGTACAACTCTGAGTGCTGTCCATCTCTCGTTTGTTGGCGATACCAAATGGGGGAAAATAAAACCACACCGTAAACTACAGTTTAACCATGTTATTTAGTAGTATATGTTTTGTTGAAATTTTATATAATTAAAAAAATATTAATTCTCATTTTTTCCCTTCCTGATCAAAGTATTATTTTCAAAAGTATTAAGTTTGATTTTTTTTTAATTGAAGAATTCATTGATATTTATATTCCTACTATTATAACATTCCCAGTCAGTCATGAGCCTGTAGTAATTCAAAACACACATGGAAAAGTTATTCTGCTTGGATAAATGGGAAGTCGTCTATTTAGGATGAGTTGACTCGTACTTAGAATTGAAAGTAATCCAGTCTTTTCTGATTTATGATTAAGATGCATTCTTAATTATTAAAATTGCATAATCCATGCCTGTGGTGGGCCTAATGATAAGGTCTCGGCTTCTAGCTGGAGGGTTTGAGGTTCGAAACCTGATTCGGTTGGTATCTACAAGTTGGAACACACCGATTTCATCGCCAATATGGTTACCTGAGGAATCGAGCGGATTAGTTCCATTGGCAACCCAACAGCTAGATTGCTTATGTCATGGCAAGTGTTTTGCACGATTTGAGTTATTTAAAAATCCACGTAGTATTTAAGCAACTTAAAATATTTATTAAATAATAAAATGCATTTTAATTAGTATGATTTCAATTAGTAAATAAATGACAAATAGAACTAGGATTCATTTAGTGATTATGTATTTTTCCTATCATATAATTGAGGGATTTTTTTTCTTTGCCTTGTAATAAAAATCGTTTGCATGGAATTTTTGAAGTTGTACTTGTTTTGAATGCTACTAAGGGCAAATGTTCTGCTGCTCCATTGGAGTAATTAAAAGGAGCTAATTTCGTACATTCACTAAGCTAGCGAAGCTACTAGGACCCCACTTTGCTGAAAGTGAAGCCACTGATGTTTTTTTAAGTTAAAAAAATTTGCCCGGTGCCCACTTCAGATGCCGCAGGCATCACGAGCGCTATTTTTCCTGCTTCATTAAAATAATTAAAAGTAACAGATTCCATACATTCAATGAGCTAGGAAAGCTAGTAGTTCTGTTGAAATTCTACATTTAAAATGGGAGATAGTGCAACGACAAACCACAAACGCAATGGGTTCGAAAAAAGATTAAATGATTAATTTTTAACTGTGACCGATGCACGTTTGTTTACCATCTTGCTTTGGCGTGATGGCGCCGTTTTACTAAAAGTGTGTTCCAACTTGTAGATTTAAACCCCTGATTCTACCAAAGATCTGATCTGTATATAAACAAAGTGCACATTAAATTTATGTTGAGGGCCAAACGTTTTCTTGCTGATGCGATGTGCAACGCCCACTCTGTCCTAGCCTGCCCAGTCGGGTGTAAGGCTTGTTAACAGAATAGAGGAAGGTGGGTGCTTAAATTTGGTGAGTGGGATGCCCTCGTCATCAGACTATTATTCAAAATTACTAGGTCTGCTCTAAAATAGCCCCTCATGTTGCTTAAAAATGAGACTTTAATATAGCTAAGTTAAGTTAAACTGCAGTATTGCTCCACTTTTTCGCTTTCCAAGGGACTAGAGCAGCGATGGGGAACCTTTTTGCACTAAAATGCCTCATTAAATTTTGACAGTTGGACAAAAGGCCAAACAAGCAGAATCTTGAGAGTTATTGCTCTGTGATTATTATTATATTAGAGACAATTATATATTTCAATGTAAAATGTAAATAACTGGTTAGGCCTTATTAGAAACTTGAAGACCACATGCAGCCTTAAGGCTGCAGGTTCCCCATCTCTGTACTAGAGCAGGGGTTCTCAAACTTTATTCCCTCGTGTACCCCTTGATTAATCTTTGTTTTTTCACGTACCCCCTACTCTCAGATCCTCCCCCACCACCAACCATCCGTCTATGCAAAGAAGTTTTTATCGATGATATTAAGGGCTTAGGTTAGCTTAAGAGTCAAATGACTCGAGTTAATAACGTTTGCTGGACATTTTTTTATTTGACATTTTATTGCATTTTTACGACAGTATTAGTTCAATGCCAAAACGAATTAAACCAGTATTTTAATAATGTCGCATTATCTTTTAAAAATAGCTAAAAGTTACCCTCCGCAATTATCAACTGTTCAAGTGGTATTGTTATTAAATAGCAAGTATTAACTTAGAGAAGCAAAATTCTGTAACTTTTTTAATAGCTTATGTTTCCACCATTACAAACATTGATTTCGCGTACCCCCAACTAGACCTTCGCGTACCCCCAGGGGTACGCGTACCACAGGTTGGGAACCTCTGTACTAGAGGAATAGTGATAGAAACTGCAGGGAAATGTAAATCATAGGAATCTGATTACATTAATTATCACTTAAACCTAATCTGGGGGAAGAGGGGTGGGGCAGGGACCAACAAAGTGCTGAAACAATGAGAAAAGTTAAAGACAGAAACTTAAATGTGGGTTAATGCCGTAACTAATAAAATCCACAACAGTTTTATTTGACTAACAAATTAGATAAGTATAATTACGGTAGTAAAAATAAAGAAAAAGACAAACTATGTACAAGATATGAATCTGTCTTTAATATTTAAGTAGAGTATTACACTAAAATTACTATTTATAAATAAATTTTTAAAAAGAAATTAAGATAGGTGATTGTTAATAAAGGATTTAACTGAATAAGGACTATATGACATCAGAACTCTATATATTAATTCCTTAACTTATAGAATCGTGAAAATTTATATTTGTAATAAAATATTTAATGTGATAGTAGTAACTTTAAATTATACATTTTTCATTAAGTGATAGGTTTAATTTTCAGATTCCATCAATGGTTTCCTAAATACAGTAGAACCTCAGGAATCCAAAATTTCGGATAATTCTAACATTTTTTTAAAATTTTTACTGAAAAATGAAGGAAAAATAACAATTATGTATCCCAAACAAAGCTAATGTTTATTAGAAACTTAAAAGAAGTATTTGAATTTTTCTTTAAGAATGAATACAGCACCTTAATTAGTAGAAACAAACTCGGATATCTTTTTACCTTCAATTTATATGCCACTGTACTGTGCGAATCGTTGCAAGCACTTTCTGTATGCCTTCACACAGCACCAGGAATCAATACTCTACTGCATTTGGTATATCAAGAGTATTTTACTGAATTCTGTACTCGTAATGTATTCTATATAATAATACTATTTCTCGGATAATCCCGATTCCGCAGCATCCGAACAAGGGTCAACCCCAATTAGTTCGGATTCCCAGGGTTCTACTGTATTTGAATCATTATTCCAAAAATATACGAAAGAAGTTTTTCAATTTCTTGAATAGAATCCTTCATTTTTTGTATTTACAAAAAAGTTGTAATTTTTTTAATTAGAAGAAATAAAGAATTTTAAAACTGTACTTTTTAATTATGAATTCTTTAAATTATATTTACTGAAGAATTGATTTTGTTTTTGTACAACATTAGTGATACATTTCATTTTGGTTTCTTGCAGATTTAAAATGATGATCTAACAGCATGTGTGTGTATTTATGTGCATGTTCAGTAGATTTTAAAATGGGTGTGTTTTATTATTTTAATTGAAACTTCTTAAGGAATTTTAATGGTTTTATTTGCTTTATATTTGCTGTCAATATTAAATGGTTTAATTTCCAAATATACTCTTCAAATAGGCTTCATTAAGGCCCTAAAAATCAAACTTGGAATATAAAGAACAAACTGAAAGTAAAAAGTAGCAATTAATGAGTCTGAAGTAAGCTATATTTCAGAGAGAGAGAGAGAGGCAAAGAGTTAGTTTTCAGATTCAAGGAATTTTTGATATAAAAGAGATATCATACTTTGTTCATTCATGGCTTTCTTTCTTCCCGACTGTTAGCAATCTGCCAGTTGAAGCTTTCAGGCTTGTGTTATATATATTCATCTTGACTGAAACATTTCTTGTCCTATATTATCAAAAATACACTGCAGCAAAGCATCCAATTCTCTTATCAAAGTTTATTTTATTTTGTATAATAAATGAATTAAAATTCTAGATTACTAATAGACTATTAAGTTATGCTATCTTTTTTATACCTTCTTTTTTAATGTTATTATCCCTGATAAATATATTGAATATCTAAAAAAGACAAAACAACAATAATAGAAGCAATTTATTTGGTGTGCCTATAAACAAAGTTGACTTTTGAACATCGCTCTTTTTTTTCCCATTCCACTACTTAAGAGATAAGACATTTTAAGCCCTTCTTTTCAGACTATGTTTAAAAGACTGTTTTGAATTTCTTCTTTGTGGATAAATGTTTTTCTTTCCAATTTATTCCAGAATGGGTTCAGGCCTTGGAAGAAAATTCAAATTAAATTTAGACCTTAGTCTTTTTCCTCTACAGAAAACCTATTCTGATTTTGAATCTATATGGATGAAGGCCTCTGATGACGTCATCCACCAGATTCTTATTCCTCCTCGTTGTTTTTTATTATTTTTGTATTTTTAACCCTTTCACAATTAAATCTTCCCTTATTCGTATTTATATCTCTGATAAATATATATTATTTAATTTTTTAAAAAATTATAGATGTTTTTTTTAAATCTATTTATGCTTAAAATATGTTTCTAGCTTAATTTGTAGTAGAATATTATTTTATTTATTTTTTTTATCTCATTTTGATTTTCTATAGTCATTCCATGTTGCTTTGTAAATCAAATCTGTATTGGAAGTTGGGATGATTTGAAAGTGTACACCCATGAGCAATGGTGGGATTTAAGTAATTTAACAATTGGTTTGCTGCCTCAATGATTTAAAGTATGAAAAAAATGATTCATCAAAATGTGCTTTTAGTTTTTCTTACAGCAATACTTAAATAAGAATAATAAGAGAGGTAGGCTAAACTATTCTTATGTTATAAAATAAGAATTTTAAAATATTTTGTTGCTTCTGTTCTTTTAAATGTTTGTTACTTCTTGTTTGGCATCATTATTTATAATTATTTTCATCTAAATGTCATGAACTTTGTGATTCATTGCAAACTATATTTTTGATGTATTAGGATTCCATGTATTTAGAGGTAGACTATTTTGAC
Source organism: Araneus ventricosus (assembly GCA_013235015.1). Classification (NCBI taxonomy): domain Eukaryota; kingdom Metazoa; phylum Arthropoda; class Arachnida; order Araneae; family Araneidae; genus Araneus; species Araneus ventricosus. The sequence continues at coordinate 122,115 of BGPR01003666.1, forward strand.
ATTGGTTTTCCTTAGCTGAAAATGAGAAAACTTGCTGAATCCTACCATTGCTTATGAATATTCTTCATGAAAACTTGAGACAAACCTTTTGTCAAATTGCCAAACTTGTGGAAAAATCAATTTTTTTTACTTGACATTACATTCTATTACATTGTAAAGTTATGCTTTACTGTAAACTATAATATAAATATATGTGAAATGCACCATCTGAGCAATTATGGTGGTATTCTTTTGCATCAAGTATCATAATAGTATTGCCAGGCTGGTTGGCTATTTATGGTGGATGTTCTTTTGACGCTGCAATCATCCTGCAACTTCATTCCATGGAAAGAAATAAGATATTTAGAAGGAAAATAATTAATGTGATTTATTATGCGAATTATTATAGTAAAATTTGTTTCACCCAAAAGTGTATTTTTTCCCCCATTATTTATTTGTGATGAATTCTATTTCAGAATATGTGTGTTCTCTTTTATTGATGTCTGAATTAATGGTATTTTCAAAATACTTATGACTGTTCATGTTCCATTTCTCTACTTTTCTCATTTTTTTAACACATTTGTCACTATGGATGAGATACTATGTTAGTCGGGAATATTCCCCATGTGCTAGTGATGAGTTATGCTAATATTATTTATATTCCTCCTATGTGTTATGTCTTTTCTTATATTGCAGCATGTTATATAGTAATATATAAAGCACATATTATTACACAGGGGAAAGTCAACAGATGTCCCATAGCTGTGATGAATCTGTTAACTAATTATCTTATCTGACTTTCATAGTAAGCTCCTTGTTTAGTCTTTGTATTGTAATTTGTCAATGACTATATGTTTTTAATAAAAATGTTGGTTTCTTATACTATTATAATAAACTTAAAAGTATAGATACTTATGTTTGTTTATGCAATTGAACCTCTCTGAAGTAAAATTTTCTATGACATTTTGTGTAATTTGAAATCATTGTTAATTTCATTCTAATTAATAGTAATTCAAGTTTTTACTTTTGACATGAATTTTTAAAAATTTTTTCACATGGAGGGATTTTTCAGCACAAGGTGCTACTAATTATGCTTGAAAATTAAAATTATTTTCTTAGTGAAGATAATCATCTCTCTCGGTGGCGAATCCAGAATTCAGGTCAGGGGGCTGAGGTCATAAAAATCTTGAATCGTCGTGACGAATATAAAAACTCATGGCTCATGTAAACCGAAACTCTTTGACTTTACAGACCTGACAATAAGAATCATAAAGAACACTACAATACTTTCGATAATTTAATAAAAAATACAATGAAATAACTAGTCAAAAAATGTTTTCGACCATGTCAACTCTGCAAGTAAAAGTGGAATGACTAGAAAAGTAGGAAAATTTCTGAGCCTGCCAAGACAGAAAGCAATGTTGTCACGTTTTTATTATTTTTTAAAAAAAGGAAATTAAGAAAAAACAGTTGTAGTGATTTTTAATAAAATAAAGGATTCTGGTTTAGCTTTGGGGGGATGCAGCCTGATAGCCCCCCCCCCCCCCTGGATTCACCTCTGATCTCTCTCTCCTTTAAGTAATACTTTTATGCTGCCTGAACTTTCCCGTGATTCCCTTCTTTCTGTTGAATATTTAAATTTTTAAGCCACCTTTAATATCATTAAAAAGCTTACAAACTATTGATTACTTTTGGGTGAATAATGTGCAATGTCTGATTATTTTAGAAGGTAAATTATAAGTTAAGTTGCAAAATTTTATATAAGGGAGAGGGGAGCACCTTTCAACAATTAGCATTTCTCTCCATTAGAAATGTTATTTGTTTGGCTGATAGGTGGCTAATGAAGTTTCAGAAGAGAACATCTTCTGGCAATAGACTTCATTCCATTTCTCAAACCATGTGCTTTGCTATGGAATGATTTATATATATATATATTAAGGAAGTATTAATTTAATTAACTTAGAGACTTGGGCATGGTAGTTTGAACTTACATGAAGAAGCATAATAAGCCAGGAGAAAAAAGATTTCAATGGCTATACAAGCAGTTCAAGACGGCATGTCTCTCGGAACATCCGCAGACATATGGAATGCCTTATTCTATGTTAATTTATAGATTTAAAATAAAGTAAAACTGTTGGTCTTGATGATAACATAACATTGGATACTTCATCAAACTGCTGTAGCTCCAAGTATAAATGTTGACAAGACATGCTCTGTGATTATATTATTAAAAGTTCAAATATGAACTATGGTCTGACTTACAAACAAGTACGACAGTTTGCATATGATTATTCAAAATGCCTGGGCTGAAGCACTCCAAGTAGTTGTATAGCTGGGATTCACTAGGTTAAGGATTTTATGAATTGCAAGAATAATGGGACCATTTAAGATAAAACTGAAAGTAGCACAAAATGACTTGAACAAACAATGAAAACAAGAAAAATTAAGATAACCCTAAAACCAGATAAATTTTGTTAGACCATTGTATTTTTCTGTACATTTGTTATTTTTCAATAAAATTTATGTTCATTTGAGTGAAATGAGTTTTTATGTATTTGTTGAAAGGTGCCCCGTGGGTAGGGTACATTTCAACAAATTTAGGCCTCAGTTGAAATGCATAATTTTATGTTTTAGTCATGACCAGGAACTCTAATACAAACTGAGTAGCTGCCTAAGATTCTGTTGTAACCAATGATGCTAAATACTGAAATAAATAATTTATACTTTCTACAAAAATGAGGTTATATTAAAAATTGTTGAAAGGTGCCCCTCTCCCTTAATGTATGAAAATCTAAACCTTAAGATTATAAATAATATAGAGTGTATGTAGATAGTTACTTTTTAATGATTTCCATTTTCATCATCGAAAGTATTGTTTTTTTATGTTTTCAGATAATATTCTTTAAGAGAAATTTGTATGCCTATGGCAGATACATCATTAGCAATCGGTACATTCTAAAGATTTTTTATTATTTTTTTTATTTTATTTTGGGGTCACTTTTAACCAAGCACCCTGGCAGGCTGCTGTTGAAGCATGTCCTTAATCTGCTGTTGAAGCATGTCCTTAATCTGCTGTTGAAGCATGTCATTAATTTGCTGTTGAAGCATGTCAATTTGCTGTGGAAGCATGTCCTTAATCTGCTATTGAAGCATGTCCTTAATCTGCTGTTGATGCTATGAATAGTGTTATCGAGAAAAAGATAAAAAAAACACCTTTGTATTTTTAAAAGCTTGTATTCTAAAAAAAGTAAACAAATAATTTAAAAAATGTGTAATTCAGATGAAGGGGGGGGGGAGTTCACATGTTCTTTTGGTTTGGGTTAATGAGGTTCAATTGTATTAAGCTTTTTATTTTTTTTTATTAAAATGTTTTTTTGTTTTTGTCAAAGTCCTCATTTCATCTATTCTCTGAATTATTTATTAATATAAAGATACCATTGTACCTGACTTTTCACTTCTGTATTATGTTTGAAAGCATAATCAGTAAAGATCTAATACTTAATTTTGTATAGACGTCGGTCTTTTGTATGTGTTAAATTAAGTCGAAGATTAAATTATGTGTCAGTTTAGTACATTTTGTAAGTCTCTTAGAAATGACGATTAATTAATGTATGTAATCTATTTATTTTATTTTAGTCTTTCAATGAAAAATATTTTAAATAAGTTACAATTTCATATATTTAAAATGTCAGTTTCTTCCAAAAATGCATCTAAATTTTTTTTCTTTCCTTCAAAACTTTACATATCTTTTGAAGCAAACATGTGATGAATAATGTATTAATTATTGAAAATTTCTTTATTTGTGACTTAAAATAAAAATATAATATTGCATCTTTAAAAAATGAAATTGCACTTTTTTTATTTCAATCCTTTACATTTCTGGAAGAAATATTCACAAATATAAGTTTTAATGGATTTTGTTTACTTTCTTCTCCTTATTGTAAGGTAGGTAATAATATTTAGAGAAAACTGATATACTTTAATGTCTTATGGTTTAAGCAAAGTAAATAATAGAAGTAATAATATTTCATGCATTTTTGCATTAAATTTTGAATGAATATATTTTGCTATGTTTGTTAATCACTGGAAAAGAAAAAGTAATGTCAATTTTTTAAAAATATATATTAAAACTGCCATTACTAAAGAATCATTATTATTAATTTTGAATTATAGTTTTCTTAAAATTTTTTATACTTATCTTGAAAATGAACTTAAAATGAAGAAAGGTAAGGAAAATGCCAGTCATATTTTGCGCCTTAACTTAGAAATGCTGTGTAAAATATTTTTGTATTATTAAATAGATTATGCATCTATTTTCATGGTTATAAAAATTATTTCATATGTACATACATTACTTTTTCCATGATGAATTGTGAATATGTACATTTTTGTCTGTTTTTGAGTTGAAATATTAAGAATATGCCAGGGTCCATGTTTTCGTGAAATATAGTATGCATTATTTTTAATTTATATATCTACGTGTCTTGGGTGTGAATATGTAAAAATATTTACATAAAGGAAAGTTGTATAGATGTTTTGGCTTTTCTGTTAATAAATACTGTGTTATTCATTTTAAATGCTGTTTTTAGTCTTTTTGAATTGGTTGCACGTATAATAAAAAGAAATAGGGAAAAAAGGCAAAAGATGCTGTTGTACTGTAAATGCGCCCTTGAATTGACCCTGACCCTTCCTCCCTCTTAATTGAAGTTTGCATTTTATTAGGTTTAGAATTTTTTTTGTGTGTGTGGGTTTGATTTTTGTTGTAAACAAAAAAAAACACCTAAAGAGGCACCTCTATTCCAAGTGGTAAGTCTGTAAATATGTATTTTTTTAATTGATAAATTATGAGCAGCTGTAGTGGAGTGAGATCAAATGTGTCATGACTTATTGAAATATTATTTCACAAAATATCTGATAATTATATTTTACACAATATGTTTGGAGAAGGAAGCGGCTGCGAATTGTGGTTCTGCAGTTTTCTTTCCCGTCCATTTAGTTACACTGGCGGCCTGGGTCTGAAAATATTGGTTAGCAGGAGACAGTGGAGGCCCACTCACATCTACAATGTATGTGCCATCATTTAATTTTTATAATGAATAAATAAAATATTTAACCGACATACCCGGCTAGCTCACATGAAGTGAAAGGGACTGGGCCACAGTTAATTTAAATTAAATTTGTTTTTCTCACATTTTCCTCATAAAACAATTCTGGATTTTCCACGATTACATAAACTGACAAGCCAAGTTATTCAACTCGCCACGCATGGCGAGATTTGTCTGACCGGTCCCAGTGAGAAGGAAAAAGTGACCTTCTCACACACAGTCAAGAGATTCTGTCTATCGTCCTTCTACTGATAGCGAAAGGTCCTTGCAGTGCCATCTATTGGTAGGAGGGCGAGATAAAATGTGATTGTAACAAATATTTTTAAAAATACGCGAGTTAAAACCAAAAGATGTAGCTATAATTTTTACATTACATATTTAAACGGGAAACAAGTAAATGTAACGAATGAACATCAGTGTAATCTATTCCAAATTTAAAAATCTTTTGTATCGAGAGATCAAAACATCCGTTGACACTTCAAAAAATTGAAAAGGGTTCGTGGGTACGCATTCTATGCACATAGAGTATTTTTTTTTTGGAGGCGATAAAAAATTAGTGCCAAAAAAAAAAATCACCTGTAGGGACTCTGATTAAAGCTGTCACTAAGCAATGTAGGGTTAGACTAGACAAATAATAGTTGAAATTGCATAAGATGGCTTCGATTAAATATGTATTTTTCTAGAATTCATGGTAGTAAATTCCTCAATGATTTCTTCGAAATTAAATTCTGTCGAATGTTGATCTTTCTATGCTAAGAAATGGAGGAACACTTAGGCGATCGATTTTGTCCCATAACGTAAAAATCACAGAACGTGCATTCACTACTGATAATCTAGCCACAATTATCGACATTGTGTGAAATGAAATTCTATATTTAAAATGAAAATTGTTTAATTTCATGTAACTCTTATTTTTTAGTTCTGAAACTCGTAGAAACACATATTGCGTTATTCGCTTGTGATTCGGTTGCTCGTAACTTTCTCCATATTGTGAATTTGAAATGCAGTTAAAAGGCTAATTATGTAAGTTTTAGGTAGATATTATACTGAGACTATCTTCAAACTTATAACAAACTGTATTTGATAAATGTAAATTATTGTCCTGGATGAATATTTATTTTTTAAAGAGACTGCTTGACAAAGCATTGAATGAATGAAACTTCTGAACTGAAAATGAATGACCGAAATGGCTGAATTGTTATCACAATGAAGTACACTGAAGAGCCAGAAAAGCTGGTACACCTGTCTAATATCGTGTAGGGCCCCCACGAGCACGCAGAAGTGCTGCAACACGATGTGGCATGGTATCGACTAGTGTCTGAAGACATACTGGAGGTTTTTCACACCATGAATCCTGCCCTCAGATAGCACTCTTAGTTTGCAGCAAGCTTTGCTACAAATTTTGTTTCATGACAAGAGTGCAAGTTTGCCATAAATTTGTCATGACAAGTGTGCAAGCTTGCAGCTTTGGCAAGTTAACGAAAGCTCCGAAGTCACCATGAAACGAACTTGCAGCAAGTTTGCCGTGTCAAACTCATCGCAAATTATAGCAAAAACAGAACACAAACACAACCCAGGATAGAACTCGCGACCTCCCGGTTCCGAAGCGGGGACGCTAACCGTTGCGCCAGCTGAACTCTGAGAGGAGAGGATAGATTTCGCTAAAACATCGTTCGATTCATGCTTCCGTTTCCAGTTACATGTTACTCCCCCCCACATACAAAACCATGCTATTTTTTTAATTCTATAATGTCTGTGATAAAGTTGAACAAACATATTTTTTAGAACATATGAAATATAAAGATATTTTACCTGCAAATATGACTTAACAATATCATGTGAGATTATAAACTCAGATATATTTAAAGTTCTATGGTGGCCTTGTTTAATTTGAAATAGTTTAACAAATTTTTTTAAAAATACAATATTGCCGTTTTTCCGGAGCTCTCGTGTCTATTAAACAATAATTTCCCTTCAGGCTCCTTCGGCGCCACAGGCAGTTGCCAGTTTAGTAACCTCAGGCCAGTCTACCAAAGTTTCAAGACAATTCCTTTTATGTTAATCATAAGAGAACACCTTGAAAGGTTAGCTCCTTGCAATGAAAACTTTCTTTGGTTACAATGTAAAATAGTAAATATATTTGTTTTTTATGTCAGTTTATATTTCTCTACCTAGAACACAAAACAAAATCCATCGAAAATCCTAGGGCGCACCTTTTGAGCCACTGCTTCAAGCTGTGGCCCCTAATGTAGACGCCAAAATTCAAAAAAAGAGGGACATAGCACCCACTTCTTATGATAGTTTTGAAAAACCAATACTTAACAAGAAAACAGGCATATTCACTTACCACTTACCTTCATTGGTATTTGATTTTTTAGCCACATTGACAAAATGAGGAGGACAAATGACTTTGTTTCTCTCTCTTTAGCTTTTACGGTTTTCAGCGCCCGGCAATTTTCTGGACATCTTTCGTTGGTGGCAGAGTGAGGTTACGTTACATAATTGTCTTCTTTCTACCGATCCGTCTCAACATCGAAGATTGCCCCTTTGGACGATCTTGCTCAGTAAAGGAGTGATGGGGGTGTAATGTAAAGGTCATTTCAGAGTCGGACAGGCGCATACGCGGAAGAGGAGGCCTGTAGTACGATGCGTACTTACATTCCTGCGCAGATCATCAGTCACACCTCAGCGCCCTGGTCTTGTTGCCGCTGGCGTTGTAGTTTATCAACAGACACATCTTAATTTACGTAATTATATAATAACATTACAACTGGTTTTTGTTCTTGGTAGAATTTAAACAGAAAATTGACATTTAGTAAAATATATTTTATACTATTTTTTTTATTTTCACGCACTCCCTGGTGGCGCCCCCTACTGGGCCAGAACAGCTGCTGATTGCCCCCCTTGTTTCGTCACTGGGTGTTTGTTGAAAAATAATAACTAGACATTTGTCCATTTTAAGTAAATTACTTTTGAACTCGAATTTCATAATTTGTTCTACTAACAAAACATGGACAATGGCGAAAATCGCTCTCTCTTTGACTTCAAATCATGTTTCCTCAGCTCAAAATTAGCTAGAAAACCAGAAAATAGTTTAAAATAACCCAATTATTTTCTGATTTGCAGCAGAGTTTGATTTTGACATCGTAGCAAAGTTGACGCATCAAACTTGAATCAGACATAGCAGTTCGATGCCTTAATGCTCCACCTCTTTACAAATCAAACTTGCAGCAAGTATGCAAAACAAGCTTCCTGCAAAGATAACAATGAGATAATTATCTTTGTCTCTGTTTAAAAAAAAACATCGATTTTAATAGCATCTCCTAGACCGTAATTCTTTTTTATTAATTCAATAATCAATGATAATTTGTGAAAAATAACTTTTTTATAAAAAAAAGGTGTTGAAGCATTTTATCTTTACTAAATATATCACTCTCACTTTAAAAGCTATATCGCCTTTTCTTTTTTATTTTTTTTTTTTTGAAATTTTAACGTTTATAAAACAAAATTAAATCTAAAAACAGTCACAGTGTTTGAAAAAAATAACTTTTTTATAAAAAAAATTATTTGAAGCATTTTCCATCTTTTACTAAATATATCACTCACTTTAAAGAAAACTATATCGCCTTTTCTTTTTTTTTATTTTTTTTTGAAATTTAACGTTTACTAAACAAAATTAAATCTAAAAAAGGAAACAGTCAGTGTTTTGTTGAAAAATAATAACTACATTTTGTCCCACATTTTTTAGTAGTACTTTTGAACTCTCTAATTTCATAATTTATTCACCTAGCAAAACGTAGTTATTATGAAAATCGCTCTCTCTTTGACTTCAAATCGTATTCTCAACTCAAAAAGAATTAATGAAAACAGAAAATAGTTTAAAATAAATCAGTATGCAGATCGC